>JAKTUI010000018.1:0-10678 GCA_030556595.1 Debaryomyces udenii | reverse complement strand
AGTGCAAACTAGATGCTGCTTATTATAGTAATGTAGAAAATAGCACGACATTTCACCCGAGACATTTCACCCGCGACATTTCACCTTGTCAGGAAAAACGCTTAACTATGGGTTTTGCGCGAAAATATCCAGTGCAGGGAATAGTCAAGGTTAAAGTTTTTCGCTGCGCGGTCAAGATAAAAATTTATACATATATATATTGTGGCGCGTGATTCAGGTCATGTGCGTTAAGTTGAGAAAAAACTCGAGTGCAAACTAGATGCTGCTTATTATAGTAATGTAGAAAATAGCACGACATTTCACCGAGACATTTCACCCGAGACATTTCACCCGCGACATTTCACCTTGTCAGGAAAAACGCTTAACTATGGGTTTTGCGCGAAAATATCCAGTGCAGGGAATAGTCAAGTTGCGAAAAAAGTCGAGTGCAAACTAGATGCTGCTTATTATAGTAATGTAGATAATAGCACGACATTTCACCCGAGACATTTCACCCGAGACATTTCACCCGAGACATTTCACCTTGTCAGGAAAGACGCTTAACTAGGGGTTTTGCGCGAAAATATCCAGTGCAGGGAATAGTCAGGAAAAACGCTTAACTATGGGTTTTGCGCGAAATTATCCAGTGCAGGGAATAGTCAGGAAAAACGCTTAACTATGGGTTTTGCGCGAAATTATCCAGTGCAGGGAATAGTCAGGAAAAACGCTTAACTATGGGTTTTGCGCGAAATTATCCAGTGCAGGGAATAGTCAGGAAAAACGCTTAACTATGGGTTTTGCGCGAAATTATCCAGTGCAGGGAATAGTCTGCGATTTTGTGTAATCCTTGTACTACCAGGGAAATTTCGTACATCAACCGCGACTACCTTGAGGGAAAATTATTCATTAGTAGTTGCCGGGACACGTTCAATGCGCGCCATTTTGTTGCGGCAATTTGTTAGTTATTCGGAACCGTGTATCAATATTTCTAAACCCTTTGGAGTTTTAAATTTTGAATACAAAACACTCATTTCACTTTCAACCAACCAGAATGGCACATGTGGACTCTAAAAAAAAAAAAAAAAGGTTATTAGTTGATGTCACAGAATTCTTCAACAGCGACAAATATCGCGATCGTAAGAATGCCAATGGCAAAAGTGGAGATTGTTAGTAAAACAGCTGACTCATAGGAAACAACACTTTATCACCTACAAGTGATACTAACCTTTTTTTTGGTCTCCAACTAAATCAAAAAATAGCAATACAGAGAAGATAAAATCTAATACTATAAGTTGCTAGGCTTGGTGACTATATGCGCGCATCCAGACACCAATACTCTTTCCGAGCCATTTATTTTCTCAAGTGCGACGCACAGAAGCTTCTGCTCGATGCTAGAGAACTTTCTTATCGGTAGCCGCGCACTTTTAATTCTCGTAAAGAATCAAAGTTGAGATTCATAGAGACCAGCTTTCAAATAAACTAGTTTAGTCTTAGCTGATAATAGGGATTCTTAATTCTTCTTTTGCTATTTATGAAAACCCTAGGTATTAGAAACGTAATAATTTGCGTACTCAGACCACAAAAAGTTTGTTGGGCCAGCTGAGAAAATAAGCCTAGAAGTATTCCGAGCTATTTAATTATTTACTTCTTTCAATTGTATTAATGCAGAAAATCTTAATGAATTAGTAATTGGATAAAAATACCTAGTCGGTATCGAACAATTTGGGTCATCTAGTTTCTTGCTCGTATTTAATATAACATTTCTACAGGACAATCTTAAAACGAAAATGATGTAGAGACGTGGAGCTAGAATCCTCAGATGTATTATAAATTAGTTCATTTCAATGCAGAAGCTCTAAACTTTAATTTGGAAAGCATATGACTCTTCGTATTGGTTGACCCAGAGCCCCTCCAGACTATGTAATAGTTTGCTCGCATTCAATGCAACAATGCTATGACAAGTCCCGAAAGGTAATTTGGGTTGTCGAATATGTCGAACTTTTAACTCCTCAGTGTGCAGTTGGTTGCATGCATTATTAAGAACAAAGCACATTGATAAAACGAGTGCGTAGGTCCATATGACTTTTCCGAGCTATTTAATTGAAAACCTGTATTCAATGAAACAAAGTAGTAAAAAAAATGTCACTTGCATCCTTAGCAAATGGATAACCATTGTTTGAGATCTCCCGAGCTATTTAGTTGCTTTTTTGCATTGTCAGGTATATTTGTTTTCTGCAACTAGAGAAGCTTAGTTGACTAGTAAAGATACGATACTAAGGCAGTATAGCTCTAAAGTACCTCCGCCATCTTGAAGAGAAAGTATGATAAAAGGACGAGTATATTAAGAGTCAAATTTTCCTTAGATAAAGCCTATTTTGTTTGTAGTTAATTATAGCTGATTTAACATATCATATTATAACAAATTTTAAATTCATTAAACATGGTCTATTCTCACTTCGATTTCGTTATTGTTGGTGGCGGTACCGCTGGCAATACAGTAGCAGGACGTCTCGCCGAAAATCCTGATGTTACTATCTTGGTGGTTGAGGCAGGTGTCGGAAATTCACATGAGATTCCAGAAATTACTACACCTTCTCATGCTATGGAACTTCGTAACAGCAAATATGACTGGGCCTACAAAACAACAATGGTTAAACGTGAAGACTATGAGCGTATTGAGAAGCCAAATACTAGAGGAAAGGCACTTGGTGGAAGCTCCTCTCTTAACTATTTCACTTGGATTCCTGGTTGCAAGCCTACGTTCGATAGATGGGAAGAATATGGCGGCAAAGAATGGACGTGGGATTCGCTTGTTCCTTATCTTAGAAAGAGTGTCACTTATCACGATGATTTCAAACTTTACGATCCAGAACTCAAGAAGATCGGCAGTGGTGGTCCAATACCTATTTCCCATGCTGAACTTCTTGAAGAATTGCAACCCTTCCGTGATAATATCACAAAAGCTTGGAAGTCTACAGGACAGCCCATCACTGAGAACATCTACGACGGTGAGATGAATGGGCTCACTCACTGCTGTGACACAATTTATCGTGGTCAGAGATCTGGTAGTTTCCTATTTGTCAAAGATAGACCTAACGTCACTATTTTATCTGAGGTACACTCCAAAAAGCTAATTATCGATGCTGCTGACCGTGTTGCTAAGGGAGTGACTGTCATTGACTCCTCTGGGAAAGAGCATAATTTCTATGCTAATAGAGAAGTAATTCTTTCTCAAGGAGTGTTTGAGAGTCCTAAACTATTAATGCTCTCTGGTATTGGTCCAAAGGAAGAGTTGAAGAGACACGGTATTAATATTATAGTTGAATCTGCCCACGTCGGTCAGCATTTGCTTGACCATCCTGGGGTCCCATTTGTCTTGCGTGTTAAGGATGGCTTTGGAATGGATGACGTTCTCTTGCGTAAGGGATCCAAGAATGAGGCTGCTGTTGCAGCATACAAGAAGAACCATTCTGGTCCCGTTGGCTCTGGTCTCCTTGAAATGGTTGGCTTCCCCCGTATTGATAAGTATTTGGACAAAGTACCCGAGTACCGCAGAGCCAAGGCTGCCAATGGTGGAAAAGACCCTTTTTGCCCAGAGGGTCAACCGCATTTTGAGCTCGACTTCGTTAGCATGTTTGGCAGTGCCTTTCAATGGCACTATCCTACTCCTAAGGAAGGATGCTACACTAGTATTGTTGTTGACTTGGTCCGTCCTGTTTCAGAAGGTGGTGAAGTTAAGCTTAATAGTAGTGATCCTCTTGTCCAACCTGACATTAATTTGAACTTCTTTGCAGATGACCTTGATGTCATAGCAATGCGTGAAGGTATCAGATTTAGCTACGATCTTCTCACCAAAGGGGATGGTTTTAAGGACATTGTTGTGGCAGAGTATCCATGGGAAATGCCTCTTGATAATGACGAAGAGATGAAAAGGGCTGTTTTGGACCGCTGTCAGACTGCTTTTCATCCTTGTGGAACCAACCGTCTCTCCAAGAACATTCGACAAGGTGTTGTCAATCCTGAACTTAAGGTTCACGGTATCAAGAATCTTCGTGTTATTGATGCTTCCATTATCCCTATTATTCCTGACTGTCGTATTCAAAACTCTGTTTATATGATAGGTGAGAAGGGTGCAGACTACATCAAGGCTGATCACAGGGATCTTTTCAAGTAGTTAATGCTTGATCACGTATACTGCATCTGTTAGACTGAAATCATTTCTTCTTTTGAATAAGCTTGATAGAGTTTTTAATGGTAATGTCCAGTCCAAATAGATGCTTTGAGACTACTGCTCTCGGATTTCCTTAATATATGGGTAATTATAAGAGTGTTTTTAGTTTTTTTATCTTATTTAGTGTTTAAGGAATATATTATGAAGATTATCAAGATTATCTACTTGTTCAAATTAAGTACGAATTTCAGTATAACCGAACTACTTTGATCCATAAGCAGCCTTTCTCAATTGCTGGATATTGATCCTTCGGAAAACTCCAGAGTTACGAAAGAAGAGAGTATAGTTCTAGACTTCGAATAGACTTAGTTTCTACTTTCTGGGAATATTCAACATGAAGCCAACGCATATGCGCGATTAAATATCTGCGCATATACATATATGTATTGAGTCGGAACAGTTTGCTGCTTATGCCTTATTATCCAAGGTGCTTATACGCTGTTACAATCATGCTGGAGCTTCTCGTAACCGCCTTTATAAACTTAAATTTTTGATAGAGTATGCTAGTCTCGTACTCTGTATAGATATTAATTCATTTACTACTTTTCCTCTCAACTTGATCTTCGTTTTGTTGGTGATGTCAAATACTCTTTATTACTTTGCACTCTGGAATGTTTATGTTATTATCTTAGGGAACGAAATCAATTCATAACTTACTGCTTCTTGCTTTTGAGAAACCCATTTCATAGATAAAACCTTTGATTTCTTTATGACATTATGCCGGGAAGTCCAGAGCTCCTCTTTTCATTTGAAGCTCATAACTTCAATCCAAAAGCGGAGGGGTCATTCAATAGCACATAGCCGCTATGGCCTACATAATAGCATCACAGTCATATGTTCGGATAGTGCTTAAAGTAACAATTATTGAATTCTTTAAAATCGCGCGGTAAATAATACTGCAGCATAAATGCGCATAGATTAATTGCTGAACTGGTTGAGGCACGCTAGTGACGATTGCAATTTGGTATAAAGCTGATACAATTTTCCTTAAATATAACACTAAGGATTACAAGCAAAATACTTCAAGCAATGGTATCAGAATACTTAAAAGAAACAACAACAGATCAAGCAGTCTATGCAACCTCAAATGGGGTTCCTTACCCCCACCACCCTTACGGAGCACAAACTGCGGGTCCGGGGGGGCCTTTATTGCTTCAGGATTTGAACCTTATGGACGATCTTTCTCATTTTTCTAGAGAAAGAATCCCAGAAAGAGTTGTCCACGCTAAAGGTGGAGGTGCACATGGCTATTTCGAATTAACTGATTCTTTATCGGACTTAACCTTCGCCCGTCCATTCCAATCCGTTGGTTATAAGTGTCCAGTAACTGTTCGTTTTTCTACAGTTGGTGGAGAAAAAGGTACTCCTGATACACTCAGAGATGTAAGAGGTTTTGCAATTAAATTTAAAACTGATGTTGGTGACATGGATTGGGTTTTAATTGACACACCCGTCTTCTTCCTTAGAGATCCTTTGAAATTTACGAAGATGAATCATATTCAGAAAAGAGACCCTACTACGAACCTTAATCAAATATCAGATTCTTATCTCACTTGGGACTATTTTACTTTGAATCCTGAATGTATACATCAAACTACCTACATGTTTGGCAAGAGGGGTGTTCCAAGTAGCTGGGCTAAAATGCATGGTTATTCAGCTCATACTTTTAAATTAGTCAATGCTAATGGTGATATTACATACATTCAGATGCACGTCAAAGCGGACGAGGGATTTGAAGGATTATCAGATGCTGAAGCTAGAAAATTAAATGGGGAATCTCCTGACCACAACACTAAGGATTTGTATGACAGGATTGCCAGAGGAGACTATCCATCCTATACTTTGTATATTCAAACCATGACACCAAAGCAGGCAGAGGAATTCCGTTATTCTATTAACGACATGACAAAGGTATGGCCATATGAACAATTTCCTTTAAGAAAATTTGGGCGCTTAGTATTGAATAAGAATCCAGTGAATTATCATGCTGAAGTGGAGCAGAGTGCTTTCTCGCCATCGAGTTTGGTACCAGGTATAGAGCCATCTAATGACCCAGTTTTGCAATCGAGGTTGTTCTTTTACAATGATACACAGCGTTATAGGTTAGGTGTCAACTATCAACAATTACCAGTAAACAGACCAAGGACCTTCGAAAGAAATTCTGGATGTCCATTTTTAGCAGGTAATTTTCAAAGGGATGGGTTTGCAACTTTAGATAATCAGGAAGGTAAGCCCAACTATCTCAGCTCTCTATTACCTATCAATTCTATTTCAAATGATCCAAAACAGAACAAGAATGGCTTGTCGCAAGTTGATGAAAAGAAATATTTGGGCATTGTAACAAAACAAGAGACCAATAAGTACGAAATCTTGCAAAAGGAGCAGGGAAAGAGAGCTCATGAAGAAAAAATTTGGTTGAAGTCATACGATTATATTTCAGGGTTTAGTGAACTCGATATTGAACAGCCTCGTATTCTTTATGAAAAGGTCTACTCTGACGAGGATAAGGCTGATTTTGTTAAGGCAATTGTTAATCACGCATCAAATATAAGTGTGGAAGAAATTAAAAAGAGAGTCCCTCAATTTTGGGGATTGATAAATAAAGATTTAGGATCAGAGGTTGCTAAAGGCTTAGGTGTTAAGTACAAATATCTTTCAGTACCAGAATATGTGGAGAAGATAGGAATAGCTCCTGCAAATTAATTTGTGGATCACGTTTGAATTGTTTTTATTATTGAATCATAAATCATACCAAATGTTTTCGTTTTTTATCTCATTCAGTCTCTTTTGTAATATCTCAGGTGAGCTTTAACAAAGTATAAAATGTGCCGTGATAATGTAAGACTAGAGTAATGTTTTACTGTAGGGGTACTACAGCTTTAATATAGTAAGTAAATCGGTTAGAACTTAAGGAGTATTAACAATAATATGGCGTAGAATTTTTACAGCCATTATTATTATTTGCAGGTAAATGCGCAATAGAAGAATGCTATTGTGAATGGATATGGCACGTACTGCATTAAGCTTGCTAGTGATTCAAATAACTAATAAAAATTCAAGTCAAAAGATGATTCCATTCCATTCAAGCATATTTTGGAAGGCAAATATGTCCACTCGTATTAACGGGTAACGATATTTTCGGCCATTCAAATTTTTCTGTAAGGCATGTTACTCAGTGCAAACAAAAAATCCTTCCTTCATAAGCACAAATACTTAACGTATGTAAATGCTACGATACGCATTTAAAGTGATCACCTAAACAAAACTCAAAAGTACTAGCTGGAGATGTGTAACTTGTGTAGAATATGGATATAACGTGGATGCGGTATGTATATCAACCTGATGAGTCTATTAGAGATGAACTTAATAAAAGATTATATTCCTTTCATGATACGAAATGGTAAACGTATGAGGAGTCTGAGAGAATAAGCTGCAAACTCGAGTGCCTTTTCATTTTGTTTTGAGAGGATATCAAAGGCTCCATATAAGTGCTCGATTATCATACCAAAAGACTTGAAAGTTGATAAGATATATGGATTCAATATGAAAAAATAGATTCAAACATTACTTATTTTCAGAACAACAGAATTCTTTACATGCTGAAGATTCTCTTCCATAATATCAAACTATTATCTGTTACTGCAGTTGTGTCTAGATTCATAGTATGAAGATTCAATACAATCCTTTACTATTAATAAGAAAGAAAGGCTATGCGAGTGATTACAAAGCTTTAAGCCATTTTTTCTTGCCATATGAAACAACAACAAAAGATATCAGTAAGTGATACAGTTATAGATAGAGGATTTTTCAGCTCAACTTGGACTATTATTTTTCAGAAATACGGTCCCTGGCGCTTATGTACCTCTAAAAAGTAAAAGAGAAGTCGCTGACGCAAAGAAACGCCTGCAAATGCAAAATATGGCTGTATAGGAATATAAGGCTGGGGTGTTTATGACATTTATGGTTATCATTGATGCCCCATATCATTCATGTCCACCAGCTCCACATATTTATCTTTTGCCCGGTACAAACATGAACACCCTAACCTAAGATTTGAAATGGCATACCCGGTGGTTTTGAGTGCGTGACGATCAAAGTTCTTCTTGATATTGTGCTTGTTTCTTAGATGCACATTGATATGCGTCATGGAACAATAATCGAAGCAAAGCTTGCACACGTTTAGCCTCAGTTCTTTCACTCCTGGAATTTCAGTGTCCTTAATAGGAGTAATCTTTTTCACCTGATAATGGTCTTTAGGTTTCTCTTTAAAATTTTCACTAACCTCTTTCAATATATTATTACGTTCCATCTTGTCCTGACATACTTGCACCAAAGTACGATTTACAAATCTGTCAGACAGATGATTGATGATTTTGTTCTTTTTGAGAAACATGGGCGTTCCATCAATATCAACTATGCGAAACCCATATGTCTCCATGATGTGTCAATTATGCAAAAGAACAATATTGCACTGGGGTACCTGACAGCGCGTCCCTGATTCCGAGTCTATTCGCCTTTTTCTTTTTTTGCATTCGCACGCGTCTTGTGTAATCGATGCATTGCAGCAATATGCTAGTGATTTCATCAAATGCAACACAGGTGCTACGTAGGCCCCCATTACAATTACTCCAATTATATCCTGGATATTGCATTAAATAGTTCTGTTGGTATTTATAACTATTGAAAGATAATGTGCCACTGATTTTGTTTTACGTCTTTTTTTATGTTAATGCCATAATTGCGACTTTTTATAAATCGTTAGTTTTTACCGCACACAAAAAGTTACAATTTAATGTGACTTTCAAACATTTTACTCTACAAACACCTTGTACATGGTTACACATACACGGCTAAATGCTCAAGCTACAAACATCACAAACATGCATTAATATGGGAGACTTCTTGACGAATAGTTGTTTCTCAGATTACCAGAATATACAAATCGGTTTTGTGCTTCTAGTTGGAGTGATTCAGGTCATGTGCATCAAGTTGAGAAAAAAAATCGGGTCCAAACTAGACGCTGTAGATAATAGCACGACATTTCACCTTGTCAGGAAAAACGCTTAACTATGGGTTTTGCGCGAAAATATTCAGTGCAGGGAATAGTCAAGTTAGAAAAAAAAGTGTCAAGGTTGAAATTTCCCGTAGACAGGATTTCTTTACTTAATGTCAAGACAAAAATTTATACATATATTATTGTCATTTGCCGGAGTTAGCCAATAAAAATCTGGAGGTTAAGTATTTACCATAGGGTTATAATTTTTACATATACTTTTGTGCGACTGTTAGATCCCATGCGATTTGCAACAACTTACCGCATTCGCACCAAGACGTTTTATTACATAATATATCAATTCAGACGGCCGGGTAACTCCAAACATTAACAAGGGGTAATGAAACAAATATACACCTATTCTTTAGCTACGTACCATGCCATGTATGTACTTCTCTGGAGAAGAGAGTAATGCTATTACATACGATGACCCAAACAACGAGTGTATCAGGATAAATCCAACGTTATATGCTAGTGTTCAGAATAACAATGAACAGAATAAAAGGGTCTTTTTGGATACTTACTTATTGAGGATTCGGAGTTATTGGGATGAGCAGGAGCAAGAACCCTCTGCAGAAAGATTAGTGGCCAAAAGTGATGCATCCGTTTCACTAGAGACTATGCCTTTTATGCCTGCTCTGGTTTACATCGCCAATGCATTGATGGCAGCTGAATTTAGGGAGGTGAGTAGTGATGAATTCAAAGAGAACTATCTTGCTCCACTTGATACCGCTATCAAAGAATCAAATATCAGCGATGACTATTTATCCAAGAAGTACCATTATCCACGTGGAGATGCAATGCATGTGGAAGATGATATCCAACGATACTTCGATGAATGTGTAGCTCCAACGCTTAGGCGTCTTTACAATGATGCATGTGCTAGGAATCATTATTTTGGCAGATCGTCAATCGTAAGGCCCCCTTTATATAGAGGAAGAGTGATCAAGCCTGATATCATTCATTTTTTGATCAATACTTCGACCCGTAATTTGCAATCTCCGGAGATCTGCTTCGCCATAGGTGATTACAAAAAAGGCAACTATGATTTAACACAAGGGTTTGAAGAATTGAAAGAAGCTATAGGAAGTCATAAACAAACTACACTAAATAATAGGCAATTAAGACTGCAAGACGCTAGGCTCTTGTTTGCAAATGGGGAATGGACCTCTAGGGTATTATTTGCATTAGTTCTAAGGAAATATCTTTATGATGCTTTCCTCTGTGGTACTGATCGGGTTTTTATCTCAGATCACCAAACATTCTCGGGGTTCTTCAAATATGAAATTGTGGATGGAAAACAAATGACCATAAGCTACTATATCATTAATGATCCAGAAACTGTTGCGCATGGCATTACTTTGAGATCTGCAATAGCAGGATTTTTTTATAAGAATGAAGCGGAGGCACTTGAT
>JAKTUI010000017.1:0-14294 GCA_030556595.1 Debaryomyces udenii | reverse complement strand
GTTACGGTTACTATAGCGAAAATGATAATCAAGTCATTCAAGATAGAAAAGAGAGCGTAGGTATGCTTCCTGAAAAGACTGGCACTGATGTCGATTATGAAAGTGCTAGGAATTCTTCTGATGAAGTAGTTTTTGAAGAGATGAGCTTAGAATCACACGATACAAGTACAGCGAAGGAAGGTCTTTCTTCGAAAGGATCGCATAGATAATGAATACATTTGAATGACAAGTAACAATACACAGGTGTTTTGCCATTGGATTTATATTACATGCAATTAAGCATGTTTTTGCATTAAGTTTATTGGAAGTCTTAGATTTATCAAATTTTAGCTAAAATATTCGATGAAATATATTTTACAAAACAAGCATTTTCAATATAGAAGAAATAAATACAATAATACCCCGTCTTATCAGACGATTTATTGTAACTATCATTAATGTATTTCATAACTGCATAACTTCTATACTAAGATTACACCTCTACCGCATAAGCCTTGTTTTTCTCCTTTTTATTTGTTTTCTTGGTAAACCATTAGCCAAATGCTGTGTCAACTTTTGAATTCTACAAAGCTTTAAAGACTTTGCTCTTGGCCATATACGATTCTGCAGTATCGACATGACTCAGTATGAGATAAAACGTATTCTACTTTGTCAGCCGAGGTTTTAAGATCAATTTCAATACGTCGAGTTCATGGGGCAATTGCTAAAGCAAGAATCGCATTGCCATTATTCAACATGAAGAAAGTTTTAAATGTCATTGTACATGCTATTTACCATTTCGGTCTTATTATACGAATTGTGCTATGCTTTCTTTCATAATACACCTAGAAAATCAAATCCGGTTCCGAAATCCTGAATGCCGATAATTTCAGAGAAAGCTTACAATCCCAACCTTTAGAAGATTGGATGGAAATTTCATTTTTTGGACCGACCAACATTTTAATAAATCCAATAATATTTCATTATAAAGCCCGCATAAATAAGACAAGTAATTGAGGTACTATTGATTTGTCTCTACTCACTATTTAAATGCAACTATCACCAATGCATCGGTGGCGCAAACTAAACTGGTATGAAATGATTGGACTTCAGTAGATTCATTATGTGTCTTCACTTTGCGAGAAGAAGCTAGAAGTGCAAGTTTTACTGCCTATTATAGTAATCTATATAACGACACGCATTCCAAAGGAGACATTTCACCTTAGTTAGAAAGAACAGTTTACCGTAGCTTTTGCGCGAAAATATCCACTGCAGGGAAAAGTCGTATTTCTGTATGACCCCTATTGAGGTAATTAGTAAGCTGAAAATATTAGTGACCTTAGTAATTTATCAAAATAGTGACTGAAATGCGAATTCTTTTGGGCATATAATAAGCCTGAAAAGTTCTAATACTGAAACAAAGTATCTTCTTTCAACGGATTTAATACCTTATATATTCTATTCGTGGATTTGGTACCTTAAAGAATCAGTATTTTTTGAAATGAGCAAACTTTTGGTTGTTTTCGGGGCTACTGGACAACAAGGGAATTCTATTATCTCCTTTGTTGAAAAGGAAATGGCCAACCAGTTAAGTATTCGTGCTGTAACTCGTGATCCATCTAAACCAGAAGCTGAAGCTCTCAAGCAGAGGGGCATTAGTGTTGTTAAGGCAGATACCAACGATTATGAATCCGTTAAACAAGCTGTGAAAGGTGCCGATTTTGTTTTTGCAATGTCTATTACGAGTTTTGCTGGAAATTCCAAAAATGAATTTGAACAGGGCAAAGCAATCGCCGATGCATCTGTCGAAGAAAACGTTTCCTATTTGATTTGGAGTACTCTTGTGAATACCAAGGAAATTTCAGGGAATAAATTAAAACATGTGCTACACTTTCATGAGAAGGCTGAAGTTGAAAGCTATATACGTAGTCTACCAATTAAAAGCTCTTTTTTCTCTCCTGGTTGTTTTATGCAAAATTTTCATACAGTCATGGTACCACAACAAGAACAAGACGGTACCTATTCGCTAAAAAATATTTTGAATCCTAGTTCTGAAGTTCCTTTCATTGATGTAACAGACTCGGGAATCTTTGTGGGATCAATTCTTGCAGATCCTGAAGCTTACGAAGGAAAGTTTATTTCAGCTGCTTCAGAATTTCACTCGCTTGACAATGTGGCCGAAATAATAAGCAAGACTACTGGAAAGACCGTAAAGTATCACCAAATTTCAGACGATAAGCTCCGCGCATCCTTCCCCCCTGCTATTGCTTTAGAATTCCTTGAAATGTTCAAGTTTTTCGATAAGTATGGTTATTATGGCCTGCACACGAGAGAAAAAGTTGAGCAGACTATTTCGCAAACGCACGGCAGGCTTACAACCCTAGAGGAGTACTTTAGGAAAAACCCTTTTGAATTAGCTTGAATTAACTTAACGTAAGTAACTATGCTTGAGCGCTACATTGTAATTTTTAATGTGAGCAAAATTCTACTTTATGCAATTCGAGATGGATTAGACTTAAGGTCACAACTTGGGTGTATATTTTAGCTACATAAATAGTGAAAATTGTCTGAATATACTTAACCCTAAATACTAATCATACAAAGTAATAGACATTTCAAGATGCAGAAAGAGGCACATTATAAACGACTTAAACTTTTGAGGTCTACTTGAGTGGCCGATATTGCGACTAGACTATACACATTCGTCCGAGTTTTGAATATAGTTTAGATGAATTTAGATAAATTGAGAAACATCCTTGTTTGAACAGTTAATTTGTTCAAATTTATTTAATAATATAATGAAGCATGTTTCCTGTGCTGCTAGCGGCGTATTTAAACTTGATTGCCATCGATAAGAAATTTTTGGCAGATGATCTCCAGCAGATGAAGATTTATGCTGCAGTTTTTATAAAGTCTGATTTTGAAAAGTATTTTGAAATCGATAACGAGGATAATTCGAAGGCTCTTTTGAAATACTCGATCGATCTTGATGCACGTTACGGGACAAGCGAATTACTTAATCTTGAATTTAATAAAGGAACAAAGGCCGGATTTATGTCATCAAACACGGAGGATACAATAGTAGTCTTTTTTTGCGAATATAATGGCTGGGATTTTATTGGCAAATCTCTAGAGAGTTCAATAAATGATTTTGATAAACATGATAATGTTAAAATTGGTAATGTAATGGCCATTTTAAGAGCCATTGAGAATGTTCTGAATGCTTCGGATTTAGCATTGTTCAATAGAATGTCCAAATGCGCTAACAATGATATCCCAAACATTTTATTTGACCTCTTAGAAAAAGTTTTGTGAATCAAAAATTCAGAAACCTACGGGATTCTAAATGAAATAATTCAATTCTTTTTAAATTTGAGAGATATCGTTGACATTTTACCATTATTGTTGAAATCATCCTTGATCTCAGATGAAGCCAACGAAGGGTCTGCATTGGCTATTTTGCATACAGTCGAACAAGCTCAAGGAGAGAACGCGTTTACGCTCAAGGTGATGGAATTGCTCCAAAAAGTTATTAGAGTTATTCCGGATAAGAAGAGCTTGTTGGTCTTTAAGATTGCCAAATACCTCTTAAATGTGTACAAATCAATTGACGATCTACGCTTCGATCACCATGACGGAAAAATGAACTTGCTTGGTACGGTGGTTGATACAGGGGCTTGTGCTTGGATAGACTTTAAAATTATTGAAGAGACACTTCCACCGTGTTCCGATGTTTTTCAGGTACTTTCAGCAGAGTCTCACATATTTGTGAACTTGTTCTTGAAGCATGCTAAGAATGGTAATAACTCAGCTCAAATCGTATCACCAATTTTAAAAATATTCGATAGGCTCGATAATATTAACTTTGATATCTGGTATGGCCTCAGATACTGGGTTTCCGACGTTCTGTGGTTTTTGAGACTTTTGATATCGACAATACTCATGAAAAATATGAAACCATCAGCCTTTAAAATTGCTTTCTATGAGAAGCTTCCGACCATAGTTCTGGTTTATGCGAAAAGGGCAGACCTTCAAGTTGATATTTTGTTTTTCCTTACTTCCTTATTGACTAACAACAGTAAGGGAAGATCATCGATGCTCAAGTACTTGGATCCCTATCACTCACAAGTTCTACTTAATTTTTTGGCATTCGATTTGAAAGATCGGTCTATTTCTAACGAACATAAAATAGCTGTCTATACCTTTGAATCTTCAGCATTGCTCTTGAAGGAAGAGAATTTGAGTAAGTTATTTCAAGGAAAGGATTGCATAAATGGCACAGGGCATCTAGGATTTGAAAAAAATATCATTCTTCCTGAGGTACTAGAAAACAGGTTAGATGAAGTCAGAACCGACCCGTACCTGGTAAGTTTTTGCCTAGCAAATACCATCTTCCATAGTTTGGATATATGGCTCAAATCTCCCGATGAGAAGAAGAGTCTCAATCTCGTGAAAAAGATAATTTCCGTGTTGGATTATGTTGATTCCAGAGTAGCAGACTCGGCTGTTTCATCTCGGATGAGATTGAGAGGTCAGTTGCTAGAGATCTTATCAGTTTTCCTTTTTAAAGGTGAAAGCGAATGTTGCACAAAGTGGATAGTGGAGCATTTAAAATCGGAGAAAGTACTTCCCATGTTGAAGAAAAGCATAGGAAGTCATGAGTCCATTGAAAACTTGTCCAGCGACTCAGAAGAAGACTCATTTACTCCAGAACGTAGCTATCCCGTTTTCTTGTGTCAGAGATTTTATGATGTTTTTCATGACAGCTATGAGAACGCACAATTTTATCAGAGAAAAGCGGCTCAGACGTTTTTGTCAGCTTTAGAGGGAAACTGTGATGCTTTATCACTATGATATTGTTCAAAGAGTCTGGGTAAAGAGAGTGAATAAATATCCTGTCAAAATCACCCGAACAAAGCAGAACCCGAGCCAACTCTGTCATCTCTTGCCTATGTTACAAAAGAAATTGGAAACAATGAACCATTCTTGATGGTCAAAAGGTCGCAGTTATTGCCGTGAACTGATACTAATATCAGTCAATTTACTACGAAAACTAAAAGTATTGATCGAATTAAAATTTAGGACTACTGTGTATGGTAATACCAATTCGATCGCAAAATTTCTCGTGTAAAGGCTATTATCATATAAATTACAGCTATTATTAGTCTATATATACTGAGAGGCTTTGGTTTTATATGCAGTATATTTTACTGGCTGCAAAATTTTCTAGTACATTTAGTCTCCTATAATATGGATCCTAATCATACATAATTTTACACGGCTGAGATGATTGAAGTAAAGTAAGGTGAAGTGAAGCTTTAGGATGAGTAGCTTTCATACTACGGTAATGGAATTGATGTCCCCACATTTCTTATCATATTCTTTCGGCCCGCACTAACCACACTCATCAAACTATTAGTTCTTATTAACCGCAGCGAGATTAGCAATTAATACCACTCTTCTATATTCTCTTCTATGTATTGGTGACTTTTATATTAACTTCCATCACAACTGACCAATTATTTATTAGAAATAAAGTTATACATATTCATATTCAATACGTAGATTACTTATCTAAAAACGGAAATCAGAACTATTGTCACTTTTAAAGTCAATATTTTGAAGTTGGCTTTCCTGGTGGCTGATATCCAGAGTCTTCTCTAACTCCTCATCTGACTGGTAAATTGATTGTTCTGCTGTCACTATTGCCCTTATTGCAGGTGACAATCTGTCAGGTCTGTAAAATCTAAGATCGACTCTTCCAACTATATATAATATGTTAATTATAACTTCTAGAGCTCCCCATGTTGTGTACATAAGAGCCAGTTTGTAGATTGCACCACCTTCTGATACTATTTTATCCTCAAACACAGCTACACTTCTGCATACGGATCCGATGAAAATGAGAACGGTTGATATTACAATAATAGCCAAAGACTTATTATGTTTCATATCACCTCTCCTATTGCTAAGTCCCTTCACGACGTTATAATAACCATGGGTCGACGCAATGACTCGAATTGCATGACGGTGATAACTATTTCTCCTAAGAAAACTTTCTTCTGCCTTTTGTGCGGCACCAGGTTCAATGAAGTAAAGTGGCGAAAAGGACTCCAACCACCAGGGCTGATAAGTATATAATTCCCTATCATTTTTTGCAGGTTTGAAAAAGTATGCCAATCCTAATAAAATGAGAGACGTAACAGAGTAAATCACAATCAATACCGAAGAGGCTTTGTTCACTGCCCTATAATTATTGTATACAACCACTGATAGAAAATGATAGAATGGTACAACTGCTACATACACAGTGAAAGCAATGACTAACAAGACCATTCCATACATGCCAATCATGAAATTCCAGAATAGTTTTCGAGATCCACCAACAGGATGTCTCCATACAAAAATTCGTTGGGTTAGGATCAAGTTAATTGAAACAAGAACAATTGAGGGAATAATCATAAAAATTTCACTTGTGATTCCTGTGTCAATCATGGTTATATCTGTTGCCCACACGAGCCTGCAAAGCCATCCAATACACCTCAATAGAGAAAAAATAGTCCAACCTAACGAGAGGTGAAAATAATGACCCCTTGTATAATTGATAATGTAAATCGTGAGATGGAGGCAACCTATTATAAAAAATAGGACCAAAAAAATTGCACAAGGAAGGACATCTGTTGAATCAGGCAAAGATCCAAATTGATTACTTTGTGCATTTATAATGTAAGTAATAAAAGCTGGAGGTATTTTGTGCCCTACTATATTACGGGTAATTACTAAAAGACCCTTCACGTTGGTTCCTCTAGCTGCTCCGTTTCTTGTTGCAGTGAACAACTGCCATAAGCCATCTGAAATTTCATCTCCAGGCGACATTTTGGAGATTTGGAACTATAAAAATGCTACAAGCTAAGAAACAGGTTGTAGAAGTTTCCAGACTATTTATACATGTTTCTCTTCAAAATCCTCGGAAGTATCAATCATAGGGCTTGATTTTAGTGATTCTTAGTATTCTTGGATATATCAACACCTATTGCAATTCTCGGCCGAGAAGCTTTCAAGTTTGTCACATGACGTTGGAGACACCGATCCACTAAAGGTGGGGAAATAGGGCCATCAGTAATATTGAGCCACATCCAAAACTTTTCGGTAGATTGAGTTGATAAGTGTCTGAAAGTTGATTCGTGTTATCCGTTAAATGTAGTGATGAGTTCAAATTGAATAAACTTCAAGTCTCAATTGCTCACTTAACTCACACGATGGCAAATAAAAATAAACAACGCTTGACAAGAACTAGGCCCAGTTTGGTATGCAATGTTTGTAAGCAAAGAAAGGTGAAATGCGACAGAAATCAACCCTGCTCTTCATGTATCAAGAACGATTGCGAGGTATTATGCATTTATGAGACCCATTTCGCAGAAAGCCAAAACAAAGAACTAAACGGATCTTCTTACTGCAAGACACTTGATATCAAAAGAAATGGATCATATGAGCTTCTGGCTAAAGAAAACTCGTCAAAGAATTCTAAGAAGCGATACAACAATGAGAAAATTAGCCATGAGGTTAATAATCTAATGGCGAAACGGAGTAAATCAGAAGACAAGCTGTCTTCTTGCACTGTATCTCCTCTTAGTCACGACAAACTAGCTCAAAAGGAGCGAAACTCTAAAAAATGTGAGACTAGTACATTCGATTCTGTTCGCCTAAATAATGTTGATCTGAAAATGGCCTGTGACAGGCTTCAAAATCTAAATAATGGAGGTGTACCTCTCCCTTCAAAGGTGGGCCGAAAAGAAACTAAAATATTCAGAAATTATTCGACTGTTTCCCAACCAAAGAAGTCTTCTTATAAAGCTTCAGCAAGTTCTTTGAAGTCTTGCTCACATTCGGAATCATCTACTTGTGATGCCGAAAATTTTTATAATTCTAAGCTCAATACTTCTGATGACGTGATAAATTTTTACGAAGACTACACATCTATTCATGTCGAAGAAAGTTCTAGGGGAATTAATTATGGTCCTTTTGCTTGGAGGTCGCTACTGGTAAAAGATGAACATTTGCTATTATTGAAAAAGTATACACTGGCACAGAGGATACAAGAGAAAGAAACTAGTGATCGGACAGAAAAAAGAACAGTTCGTAAAACAATTTCATTAGACGGTTCAGATAAGGTTTTTCAAAGGGAGTTAGATGAAAAAGATGAATGCTTTGACACCATGCCGTATAAACAAATGATAGATCAGAAAATAGACGACAACTTGGGAGGTAGGAAATTGATAAGCCAATCTACCCTCAGGAACCCTTCATTTACTTTACCTATTTTTGATGGTCTACTTGATCAAGAATTACAACTAATGGATACAATAAAAGTTTTCCTTCCAAAACAGAGAGTAATTTGGTTACTTATCGATAGATTTTTCAAAATCCTTTGTCCTTTTATGCCTTATCTCGATGAGCTTCAGTTTAGGCTGGAAATTGAAAGAATAATTGGCTCACAAGAATATGCCGACGAGAATATCGAAAGATTAAACATTGAAAAAAGATTAGATTTAGCACATATTGGGTCGTTGCTAACTGTTTTGCGATTAAGCTATTTGTCATTGTTTTCAAATAAGAGTTCGATTAACGAAGCCAACAGAACGTCTGTCTCATTATCTAAATCAGCTATAGAGTTAAAGTATTTACTATCTAACCCAGTGGGCGATAAAGTTATTGAAATTTCTAGAAGTTGTTTATTTCAGTTCCATTTGTTGAAAAAGCCACATTTACCAGTCTTGCAGTGTGCATTGTATCTAAGGTTATATCAAATGTTTGCTCCGGAAGAAGGTGACGGTGCAGATGGCGGTGACTCGCAGACTTTTAATGGAATGCTCATTCAAATGGCTTATTCGTTGGGATTGAATAGGGAACCCGACAATTTCAAAGATGGATTTGATAATGAAAAAGACAATAATTTGGGCAGAAAAATATGGCATTTTTTGGTGTTTTCCGATATTATGCAAGCTTATACATTCGGAAATCCTCTCGCTAGTAATTCTATATACTATGATACAAAGCCTCCTTATTATAAAGATGGAAATGAGAACATGTACGATACTCAATTAGAGAAATGGACCATTGAGTGTTACGAGTTGATAGAATATCAAGAAAAAGGCCCATTGAAGGATATACTTCAATTGTGCCTAGATGTCAATGCAAAGATAAATGTTTCTAAGTTAGCATATCTCCTCGAGGAACTAGAAAGCAGTAGCAGGCTTGTTTTCGGAGAGTTGAGCTCTTACCTCACGACATTAAAAAGGGATCAAAATACGAACACATTTAGCAAATCACTTAAATTTATGATCTCTTCATCATTAATGTGCTTCTATTTGTCCATATATTATCACTTCTATTTGTTTTACGAGAAGCGGAAAAATACAGACTTGCAATTCCAATACTTGAGAAAAGCTATCTCATTTACTATGGAGGAAATGATACCATACTTCCTTCCTCTAATTATTAACCCTGCTAAATATTTTGGGGAAGGTGCAGATATTATACTTAATCCCAAGTTGTTACAAACTATCCATAGAACTATTGAAGTAACCATAGCCTCAATTGTTAGAACTAATTTGGCTCTCCACAAGATGAAGAAAAATCCTAACCACAAGTTGTTTCTTACTGTAAGCGTGCCTTATAGAGTTCATTATGGAAAGGTACTCAAGTTAAGCGAATATCTCAAAAAGTCTGCTGACATCTGTATTGCATCTATTGCCCAAATTAGTAATAGATATTATTATGCCTGGGGAGTTAGCAAAAGCCAAAACTTTTTAATGAAAGTGGTCACAGGTACGCAGTTTTATGAAGACAATTTTGATATCAACTCTGATACACCGCAGTTTTCAGGTGATCAGATACAGGATTTACTTAATATTTGTGAGCCTCCCTTACAGGCTCTAGAAAATATGATAAAGGAAAATTGTAAAGATGATTCTATGTGGACTATATTTACAAAAACGAAAAGTCCTTTTGATTCAGAAAATGATTTAGAACAATCTGAAATGTTTAATACAATCAAGACAGATTATGAGGAATCTCCAAATTTAGAATTAGTAGATAACTCATCAGTTTATAAAAAGAATCAAGTTTCTAAAGTTTCAAGTAACATTATTCCAAGTGAATTCGAAGATTTGAATTCGGTGAAAAGTTCTGAAATTGATTACCTGTGGTTACAGCTACTTCATTTGAAAAGTGGTCACCCAGAGGGTTTTACACAACATAAAAATGAATCGCTGGGACAGTTGAATATTGGAGATTCATGCTCAAACGAAAACTTTGCAAATAATCCCATTCCAGGAACCCAAAAGATCCCTGGTCCTTCGCTAAAGTTTGACATTGACAAGATGTATTCTTTAGATTTTGAAAATTCCGATCTATTTGATTATTTCAGTGGTTTACCTCTTGATCAATTGTTTGACTAAAGCCCACTTCAGTCCTTTAGGGAGGCCTTAATACAGGCATTATGAGTCGCCGAAGCGTAGTTGTGGTTTCAGTATTGATAATTAGAAAACCAAAGTTTTTACCGAATTCACATTTCAATACGGGATGACTGAATAGTGATAGTCTCCCACTTTGTTGTCAACTCAGTTCAGGAGAACAGTCAGCTTATTAAAGGACAATAACACATTCGATATTATCTTTTGAACTATCGGAAACTTCGACCTGTTTAGGAGGTATATGTGTTGTATAAGGGTTTGAGAGTGGTAAATCAGAGCTTGTCCGAAATAAGCTACTACTTACACTACTTTGTCCGTCATTAATTCCAATGGTGACAACTTAACTCAAATCTTCCGAATCATAGAGTAAATCGTTTTCTTTATTTCTCTATAAGTCTGTCGAAGTCTTTTACTAATCTTTTTGAATTTCTACTTTCGAATATTTTGGCTTGACCGATTTACTTTAAATTTTTTTTTCCCATTCCAAAAACATTAACTCTTGTCTCTTAAACTATAGTTCAACGTATAATTCGTATATCAAATACGCACACGTACAACATTGACTTTCAACCTTGTTATGCCTGATATTATTTGAACTGACAGAACTTAGTTTTTCATTGAATTGTATATGTATTTCAATTACATAAACATCTATCAGAACTAGACAAGAATCAAAGGACATTATTACGGTCGGCATTTGTGGAATGATTCCAATGGTATTGGATTGGGAAGATACGATCATCATCGTTGTTTTTAGCATAGTCATATCCAGCTTGCACTGTGAAGCATTAGCTTGAAGAATTCATCAAAACAGAAGTTTGAATAACCGTATTTAGTAGACAAGGATTCAAAAGTATCAGAATCAAGGTTTTTTGTTTTAATTAGCAGATGTTTAATCAAAAAGTTGAAACCCAAAAGCTATAATGATAATTTGGTTTTTTGGTAAAAATAGTAAAACATCTTCTATATAATGCCTGGATTCAGCACAAGGATGTGTATACGAAGGAAACTGTTATTGGTGTTTTCTTGTGTTCTTGTGAAAAGGTACTTCATTTCGCTCATAAAAATCAATTAATGTTCTTCGAATATAATCAATAATATATTGGGTGGGCCAAAATGGCAGCTAGGTTGATTTCCAGATGAAAGATGTGCCAACTTACAAAGAAGGCTTCGAGTTCTGTTACTATAGCTGAATTGAGCAAATAATCTTCATTGCAGAACATATCTATACTAATTATACCTTCTGCTGCACTAGTTAATTAATTATGCGGCAAGTAATTGATTCTTTGACAAGCCGTAGTATGGTAAGTAAAAGTCCAACATATTCATGGTTAGACTGTATGTTGTAGAGCCATCCAATTTGCAACCATAGTTTAAGCATAAATCAGATGAAAAATTATACTTTTAGTAGGTTCGTTTACTGTTAATTGCAAATTTGGAAATCGAAGATAGTCATTTGTGACATTCCCACTCTCACTTAGACATCTTATTTATATAAAGGGACTACAGCTACACTTACATGGTCGAAATATAGGGGAAAATTTTTAAAAATATAACTCATGTTGTCGGAATTGAAGGATAAATAATTCTTTTGAGCCCAAGTTGATAACCTAAATTGCTTTCGGGCCTTTCAATATGCACGATTTACCCTGAACTCCCGAGAATAAAAAGCCATAATCTATAATTATGAAATTCAATATTTGAAATACAATTGCGAATTATTTACGAAAGAAGTACAATAGACGCCCTTCATATATTCAAGAAGAATGCACTTTTTCGTAAATATTGAGTTCTTATTGGGGGCTAAATAATAAAAGGCGCACCACAAGAATCTTGTTGTAAAATAAATTTAGTAGCTACACACAAAGAGGCCTGGCCCCCTAATAGCATTTTTACACTTGGCCTATTTTCAGCTATTCATTTTCAAAAAATACTTTTCGAATCTAATACTTCCTTATTCTCCACTTTCAGCCATGAGTTGAAAATCATAACCTATGATGACTATAGCGATATAGTAAATACGAAAACTATTTCAGATTTGGTGAACAATTTCAAATCTGGGATGTTGCGGACGAAACAACCATAATTCTAGAGTAATAGGAATTAATTTCATAGGATCGGTTCTGAAGCTGCGACTTGATGGTTTCGTACAAAAAATTCGATGCAGTGCGTATGTTATTTTTCTATTGTATCTTGAATCTTCGTACGGCTCGTTTAAATTTTATCGCGATTAAGCGGGGGCGCTTAGAATCATCTACGAGTAGTATGAACGTTACTGCTTAACACCATTCTTTTATAATGAACACTGAACACCTTAACAAATTTAAATGTCAGTGCACTGCCATCATTAAAGACAACAGTTTTGTTTTTTTTGCGAAGAATATATCTCCCAGCACTGATTTAAAAACTATTTCACCACGGCTTTTTCCATTGCATAAATAATAAGAGATGCAGGCATGATGTGAGAAGTTACATTGGCGCTATTTTATGGCTAACCGAAGATTGAAAATGCGAGAGATCATTCAAAAAATTATCCAATTTCGGCTCATTTAATCTTCGTTTATAAAACGAACGAAAATCGAAGGGAAAGAGTTCTGGCAAATAAATGTGAATTGACTCCACAATGAAATACTTAAAGTTAGCAGTGATTTTTTCATTCATTGCAACTGCTTTTGGTTTAACCATCAGTGAAAATAAAATTTCCCTGGGTGCTCTTGAACTTTCATTGGGAGATATCACCATCAACAATGGAGTGTATTGGTCTATCGTAAATAACGCCATAAGCTCATTCACGGGAAGCTTGATGAATAATGGAGGCTTCTACATTACTAGTACTTCTAATTTGATCGGTTTAACAGTCACTCTTTCAGGAATAATTAATAGCATCACTAACCATGGAGATATTGCCTTTAATTCTTTGGCAAGCTTGACATCCCCAAACTATGCATTAGCTGGTTTGAACTTTTATAATGATGGCAATATGTGGTTTGGAGGAGACGGCAGTGTTGGCATACCGACATACTCGATTACTTCTCGCAATTGGGACAATGAAGGATTCATTTACTTCTATCAAAATACAAGAAGTTCATCATTGATTACTTTAGGTCCTACTGGTGGATCTATCACTAACAATGGTCAGATTTGTTTGCATAATATCGTATACGATCAGACAACAGCTGTCAAGGGTGGAGGTTGTATAGATGCCGGACTGAACTCTAATATCTGGATACAAAACTCGCTCCTATCATTTGATACCCGTCAAACACTATACCTCAGCACATCATCATCGTCCATTAGAGTAGAAGCGCTTTCATTATCTCAAACATTTACAATAGCTGGCTTTGGTAATGGCAATTTAATCGGCCTTAGTCTCCCAATAACAAGTTGGACTTATAATTCTGCTACAGGAATATTGACTCTTTATTTCTCAATTTTCTTATCACAAAAGTTCAATATTGGTTTGGGGTACAACAAAAATTACTTTCAAGTTGGAGCTGCCGACTTTGGTCTAGGGGTAAATTCTATAATCAACGGGGGCATTAAATACACTCGAGCTCCCCCTAATAAAGAAAGACCAGCCGCATGCCAGGTATGTAAACCTTTCCCTAATCCTCCATTGTCAATATCTTCCAGTTCCATGTTACTGACTAGTGATACAACCAGTGCTTCAGTTAGTCCTTCAGCCAGCGCTTCAATTAATCCCTCAACTAGTCCTTCAGCAAGCGCTTCAATTAATCCCTCAACTAGTGATTCAATCAGTGATTCAATGAGTCCTTCAACTAGTGCTTCAATCCGTGATTCAATTAATCCCTCAGGAACTGATTCAGCCAGTGCTACAAT
>JAKTUI010000016.1:0-26406 GCA_030556595.1 Debaryomyces udenii | reverse complement strand
TGCTGATGAAGGTGGTGCTGATGAAGGTGGTGCTGATGAAGGTGGTGCTGATGAAGGTGGTGCTGATGAAGGTGGTGCTGATGAAGGTGGTGCTGATGAAGGTGGTGCTGATGAAGGTGGTGCTGATGAAGGTGGTGCTGATGAAGGTGGTGCTGATGAAGGTGGTGCTGATGAAGGTGGTGCTGATGAAGGTGGTGCTGATGAAGGTGGTGCTGATGAAGGTGGCGCTGATGAAGAAGATGGTGGAGAAGTAGGTGGCGTTGGGAACTCTTTGCAGGCACAATCAGATGGTGGACCATTTGGTGGAGCTGCGTTGTACCATATTTGTGTACCCAATCCTAATACAGAGTTAGTTTCAAAATCTCCATATCCCTCTCCAATATTGAATTTGACCTTGAGCAAACTAACAAGATTAAGAGTCAAGATACCATTTGAGTAAGAATGGCCGGTAAAACTTGTATCAACAGTTATCTTATTCCCATTACCAAATCCAGCAACCTTAATCTCTGGAGTACCAAGAAGCGAAAGTGATAACCCAAGAAGGCTCAAAGAAGAACTTGAGTCGCTAAGATAAACAGTTTGATCTGAATCGAAATCAAAGACGGTTCCTGCAATACTTAATTGTAATTGCGCGATAGCATCTTTTCCGACATTGAAGCATCCAGCCCCACGGACTGAAGTGGTTTGGAGATAAAGCGTGTTTTCCAAACAGATCTGGCCGTTGTTAGTAATTGATAAGAGACCTCCTTGACCGACGACTTGTGTTAAGGCAACAAGGGATGGTAAGCCATGAGCTTGTTTAAAATACATTAAGCCATCATTTTCCCAGTTAGTAACAGAGGTAACAGTGAAAGGAGTGGCGGGTGCTACTAAACCGAATGCGCTACCGAACCACATATTTCCAGTATTTTTAAATTCTCCAATACTAGCAAGGTCAAATGTTGATGCAACATCAGCGTCTAAAGCGTTGAATGCTACGTCACCGGAATTCTCAACAGTCCCACTAACAAGAGCAACAGCTGCAGCAAGATGGTTGGTGCTAGTGACATAAAATTTACCCTTATTGTTGAGACTTCCTGCAATTGTGGTTAATAAATTATTGACAATAGAAAAATAAACGTTTGGTTCGATATTAAGATCTCCTATATCAAGATTGATAGGGCTGATTAAAACCGTATTCTCAGATATTGTCTCAGAAAGAACTGTGCTTGCCAGAGCTAGACAAGCTAACAAAAAGTTAGGACGCAATAACATGATTGCAAAATATATTCTCTTTTAAAGAGATAACAATATTATGAGTTTAGACGATAAATGTTGTCATTTAAATAGTTCCTAATTTATTCACCAGGCGCCTCTGTTCATTCCAATCGACGAATATAAAACAATATACCAATTTCACAGTCCTTTCGAAGTTAGGATTAGGATAATTTTTTTCCCCATATGCTCAAGAAATATGAATATAAGAAAATAAAATACCCTAATGGTAAAATGGAATACCATATCAAGTGAATGTTGCATAAATAAACTTTTCGGCTTGATCACATACGGTATTGTCAATGCGTATATTTAATTCGACTCGTGAAAGTAAATAAGAGAAACTAAAATTTTATTGGATACAACCTATGGCCTGCATGCGCCATAGTAGAGGTATAGTTATCTATAAGACATCGAGTATACTATCCAAGTCGAACAATTTGTTTACCATAGATCGGTTGGTTACCTTCTGTGGCTCTTGGAAATTGTCTTCAATTTAGCGTCTTTGCCTTTGAAAAGAGCTTTGACTTTGCGCCTCTCTTCCGTGGGTATCTGTCAAATACTTCAGTCTACATTAATGAGGAAGTTGAAGAGAATACCTTGAAGCAGACATGAAATTTCCTTTTACAGCATCTTGTCAAATCTTCGTCTCGAAAGAGTCGGTTTTAAGCTTTTACATGAATATTTTTCTATGCTGATATTATCTTGATTTTAACAATAGCTTTCGCCAACTTGACTGAGATTGCGATGAACTTAATAACCAAATAATAGGAGCCATACTCTCGAATAGCTAAACAATAGACTTTGCGAGATTGCT
Organism: Debaryomyces udenii; assembly: GCA_030556595.1. Lineage (NCBI taxonomy): Eukaryota > Fungi > Ascomycota > Pichiomycetes > Serinales > Debaryomycetaceae > Debaryomyces > Debaryomyces udenii. The sequence continues at coordinate 24,335 of JAKTUI010000016.1, read as the reverse complement.
CGCCAATATGTTTGGAGAAGCTTAAAAAATACTCGGCTTTTATTTCAGCTCGCTAATGCTTTGGAATAGTTCTTCGTATACAAACCAATCAATTGATGTTATTATTTTATTCTTTATTCGAACCACTAAAATTATTTTTTTTTTACTATGTAAAACAGATACTGCTTTAAGCTATACCGTCTAAATTTTATTGAGTGTCGTATTGCGAGATCTTTATTTTATATCAAATGTAGTAATACATGCACTTAGACGCCCAACTTTTTTATAGTATAAACTTCGGTTGCTCTTACAACCATTTCGATTCGTAATTAAAAGAAGGTATTGATTAACAAAACCGAATTGTACGATACTTTATTTGAAGATATTCTCGTAAATCTATTGTGAGCTTGGCTAAGCCTGGTCTAGATGCTAAAATTGAATCTTTTAATGTAATACCTGAGACCCTTCGATGGCAATCCCAGTCTTTTTTTACGAGACCAAAAATGCGCAGAAGACAGCTTACTACGGAGTGCATGTGTATATTTTATAATTGACATAGCACATGGTGTCTTGTAAATCAGTGAAGCTCTTCAGTATAGACAGAGAACAAAATCCAGTCTAAGGACATATTCTAGAAAATGTCTCGAATTGGTGGTGAAACGTCAAGCAAGGAGGCGCCGCTACTTTACTTCGAGCTTCAGTCACAAGCTGATTTTATTGTTATAATTATTTCGCGGTTCTGCAGTACTTCCAGGTGAAACACAACGTTGCACGATCTTCAATAGAGGAAAAAAAAAGTGATGTTTTCAGAAAACGTGAAGTGACTAATTTATTTGGGTTTCGGGAGTGGACTTTTGAGACCGGCAGCTGCTACACTCTGAATATCTAAGTAGTGTTCTTGTTCGGGAGGGAGGTCCTTTTACTGTTCGTCTCTATCGCAGTTCTAACCAAATAGATGATGCCCACATAATCTTGCAGTATTTTTTTCTTTCCGATTTTTCAGCTCTACACTTATAGCACGTTTCACTATTGGGACATTGAAGCATGTGGCTTCGTTAAACCAGCAAACTTAGCCACGATAATGGATAACAGTGTTCCAGGATGTGGTTGAGGAATTGCGGACTGCATATACGATGAATGTGGAGATGAATTGTGAGGCCTTCCATCTTTTCGATCTTTAGTACGACTATGTTTTTGCTTTTCCTGGCTCTAGATACGAGTAATTGAATTTGACGCAGAGATGGGAATACCCCAAACCCAAGTGGCATTTGGATTCAAACGTGGAAGAAAGACTATTCAACGATACGATAATTGGCCAGTTGTCAGACCAAAAGCAGGAGAGGTATTGATTGAAGTTAAAGCTGCAGGTTTATGTCAAAGTGATTTACATATTCTCTATGCTCAAGAGAAGCATGTTCCAGAGGAATTCATAATGGGCCATGAAATAGCAGGGCAAATTGTTGAAGTAGGCAGTGAAGAGGTCTCTAACGATTATAAAGTAGGACTCCGAGTTGCTGTGAGTATTCCGAATTTTTGTGGGACATGCTCCAATTGCCGTGGTGGTTCTGATAACAGTTGTTTGAAATCGACTACTGCTTACGGTCTAAGCATGGATGGGGGTTTTCAGCAATACTTATTGGTGAAAAACTTGAAAGGTTTGATCCCCATTCCAGATGGCGTGTCTTATGAGCAAGCCGCGGTTACATCGGATGCTGTCTTAACACCTTTTCATGCCATCAATAGAGCTAAAGAAGATTTGCTTCCTACCTCAAAGGTTTTGGTGCTTGGAATTGGAGGGTTAGGCCTCAACGCATTACAAATCCTTCGTAACTACGGTTGCTATGTAGTAGCTGTCGATGTCAAGTCTGAAGTTGAAGCTATAGCCAAAGAGTTTGGCGCTTCGGAATATTGTCAAGATCTTAGTCAATCGAACCATAAAAAGGAATCATTCGATGTTTGCTTTGATTTCTGTGGCTTGCAAGAAACTTTCGATATGTGTCAGGCATATGTCAAGCTGCACGGAAGAATTATGCCAGTTGGTTTGGGAAGATCTAAGCTCTTCTTGAAAAACTATGAATTAGCAAGAAGAGAAATAAAGGTTATCTTTTCTTTCGGTGGTACATCTAAAGAGCAAGCGGAATGCATGAATTGGGTTGCTCAAGGTAGAGTGAAGCCACTATCAACGGCTGTTTCGATGGCTTCATTGCCGGAATATATGGTTCAATTAGCCAAAGGAAAAGTCAATGGTAGAATAGTGTTCGAGCCTAGTAAATTGTAAGTAAGATATGTTTTTTATTAACCAGTGCTGATAAGTAATTAGGAAAGTAAGAGTTGTGACCTTGCTACTGTGAGCGTCTTTATTTTTGCAACTCTGCTGATGTTTTTTATATTCTTTTACTGTTGGCCTCTTAATTTCTTTGTTGAAGAACAGAGTCACTTTATCTGACGCTAAAAGTTGAATGAGGTACATTTGATATATGAATACTTCATATGCTAATTCTGTAGTTTAAGTGAGTACCTCATGTGACACCATAGACTCTGATTTAATTCAATTAATACGAAAAATATACAGCATTATTATATGATATTGTTACAAACCACATAATAAATTAACGAAAGATGGGATATCCAAAGTCCTTGAAAGCTTTCTCTCGCAGATTCACTGATAATGTTGTGGTAACTTCATGCGGTTTCACTTGGTTGAGTACATGTAATGTTGGTGCTCGGATGACTATCTTCAAATATAATCAGAGTATTATTGTTTGGTCTGTAATCCCATTAGGAGATGAAATGAATGAAGCATTGGAATTGTTAACAGGATTCAACGGAAAAAATTGCCAGATAGACTACCTCGTGATTCCTAACAAAGAGCACACTATGCCTGTTAAAGCTTTTAAAGAGAAATTTCCGAACATAAAAATCATTGCCCCAGAGGACGTAAATTTGGGAGATGATTGTTTCGTTGACTACCCAATTCTGTCAGAGATTAGCAACAGGCTAATTGACAAGACACTATTGTCACAAAAAGTGGGCATTGATAGCGAGGCAATCTTAAATAATTTTGAGTTTGTTCAACTTTCGACTCATAAGAATCAAGAATTGATTATGTATGACAAAAACTCTAAAAGTATACTTGAAGCGGATTTGATTTTCAATTTAGGAATTCCCGGATCTGTGTCTGGTGATGCTAAATTGGAACAGTATTCTACTCTTACTGGATATCCCCATGACTTTAAACCCCACCTGGGACTTTCATTCTTCACTAGATATTGTCAACCTTATAGTTTGTTTGGCAACATCTTGCTAAATATTGTTGTCGGTAAAAGCTGTCATAATGGATTGAAAGCTATATCTAATTGGAACTTCGAAAATATTATAGTTTGCCATGGAAATATCATCGACCGAGGTGCCAAAGCTGCTTTTAAGAATATGTTTAATGTTTGAGTTAACCTCGACAAGCTCACCTCCGATTATAGGCAACCATATAGGAGAATTTGTGAGACGAATTTGCTCCAGCTAAACCCTAAAACTTTTAAGCTTCATTGTTCTTAACATTAATGAAAATATGTATCTAACTTCCTTTAGCTTGCACCGAAACAATACACCTCCCAAACTACATTCGCTCATTGAAAAGCCTATTTCATTTGTCCTCTTGTTAGCAGGACACTGTTGTCATTATTTCCATATGGGATTAATTGCACTGTTATATTTGGTTTAACTAAAAGAAGGTATTTCAACTATAATCTTTTATAATACTCAATCAAGTGTAAGGTAAATTTTCCTTAATGAGTATTTCTATCATTACATTTTTCATTGTATGCAAATCCAGTATGGTTTGTCTGAACGGATCCACTTTGATGCAATATATGTCACCTTTATAATTGAGATCCTAGGAATCATTGAATCTTTTCATATGTAGTATCATCATTTCCTCCGAATGATTTTCGAATTCCGAAAGAACGTGAATCCGTTTTGGATTGTGTGTGCATAGATTAGATCATAGTTCAAACTAAACACGTTCAAGCTTATGATTGATTTACAAGTTCAGGACGTAAGTCATAATATTATAAGAGCTAATTTTACTAGTCGGGACCTTTGCTGCATCAAACTTTGATTAATTGTAATGGTCTATTTGGTTCAAATTTAGCAAGCACAACCTAAATTTAACGATCTTGCTGCATATCTGGTGCTTACCTTAATTATAATAGTAGGTAATTGTGTACGGATCAACACTAATATGTTGTTTCGTCTAATAAATTCAGCAACCACTTGAACCTAAACAGGACAGTTTTGCAATCGAATGAATCACATTCTGGTTACGTAATGAAGACTTAGAGGTGTACCTTGATGAAATTGGGGGCCGAAGCGATATTTCTGGATGATATGCATGATGTTTGCGGCTGGTTTGAACCGACATTACCCTAGATTAAGCTTTTGTGACTTTGGTGCTCTATTTATATGAAATGTTAGAACCTTTTCGTTGATTGACTAACGCTGAATAAAACTTCTACATGAACAGTATATAATCTATAGTCCGAAAGAGTTTTAAAAGGAAAGGGATTGGCCTTCGTTCAATGTGTATATAATCGTCGAAACTTATTAGTTCTGAGTATTCGGCCAGGAGGAGAGTTCGCAGCCAAACTTTCTACATTATTGCGGCCAAGTTTTACTGTAAAACAGTAAGTAGAACTTTTTCAACAACAGTAATTACTGGAGGGCTCTTGAGCGTTGCATTAATAACTTTCGTGGGTAAGCAGAAGTAGAGCTGGGCCGCCTTTGGTCAAGATTTTCAAGATATTCACATGCTGATCAGAAAATGAATTTGTTGGAGCTAATATTATGGAAAAAATGAGAAAATAGAAGAATGAAAGTACATCTGAAAGAACTGGAGATATATGTACGAAAGTTAGCCGACCGCTTTTGAACTTAATCCCTTTCAAATTGAGATACATGCGCCCCTTCCAGGGATTTAAAACCCATAGAAAATTTGGGTCCTTGTCTCCTAGTTGTTAGAGCTTAACAGCCATTACTTTTTGGCCAGATAGTAGGAGGTGAAAGGAGCAATAACTTTTAATTTACAGTACAGGAACCCTCCAACCAAGAACTAATATCAGATGCTCGTAAATTTTATTGGTTTATTATAGACGGTGTTAAAGTTGAATCTCAGCCTGAGCGAATTATAAAAAATTTATGAGTCTATCTCGTCTCCAAGAATTTTTTAAATACTAATTAGGCAAATTACTCATTATGACAGAAATTAGTGCAAAAATTAGTGCGCTCAAAATCTTAACTTGAGCTGCTATATATGGCTTGGATTCTGAAAGCAGCAATTTTTTGCGGCTAATCTAAAAAAGAAAAATTTGTTATTGGATTATGCCAAAAAGGTCAAAAAATATTAGGAACAAGCAAAGCGAGGTTGTGGCAACTTCCCAAGTTTCGAGATTTCACACAGAATCCATAGAAACCTTGTCCAATGAAGTTGATCTCAAGCAAGTGAATATATCTATTGCAGATAGAGATTTGCTAGTGGATGCAGATTTACGATTGTTTGAGGGAGTACATTATGGCTTAGTAGGGCGAAACGGGACAGGCAAAACCACGCTTTTGAAGTGTATTGGTAACAAAACAATAACAGGATTTCCTTCTAATATCAGGTCAATGTATGTTGAACAGGTGAAAACTGATTTGCAATTGGATCTCAGCGCACACCAAGCGGTTTTGAATTCTGACATTAGAAGGATTGATTTTGTTGAAGAGTCGAAGGCTCTTGAAAAGGCTCTTGAATCTGGCGATGACTATGAAATCAGTACGACCGTTCAAGGAATTCAACTTAGAAGACAAAAGAGAGAGTGCGAAAGTGCACTGAAGATTGCTAATGAACGAAGTGGGGCTCGAGGAGCTGCAGCAAGAAAAGTATTGGTTAACGAAGAAAAAAAGCTCCATGAGATTGAAAAGTTGACTCTCGAGGGACCAACCAGTGAGAACACAGTCAACTTTGTTGAGGAAGCACAAGCTATCTTAAATGACATATATGAAGAATTGGCGATATATGGTAGTGAGGAGACAATCGAAAATGAAGCAAAAACTATTCTTTCAGGTCTAGGGTTCACTGAAGAGATGCAGAAATCGCGCTTGCGAAGCTTATCAGGGGGGTGGAGAATTCGAGCTTCATTAGCTTCAGCCTTGCTTATAAATCCTGACATTTTACTCTTGGACGAGCCAACTAATCATTTAGATTTGCAGGCGATTCTCTGGCTACAAAAATATCTCAATGGATTGAACAATACCACAATATTGTTGATTTCTCATGACAGAACATTCCTTAACGTAGTAGTTGATGAAATTGTACTTTTGAGGAACAAGTCGCTATCTTATCATAAAGGAAACTATGACGAATACGTAAGAAATAGTCAGGAACGACAAGCATATTTAAAGACAATGGCTGAGGCCATCGATAAAAAGAAGGCCGCTGCTGAGAAGAGTATTAACAAAAATGCTTCGATTGCTCGTAAAAGTGGCGACGATAAGAAAATGGCAGCAGTTGCTTCGAAAAAGAAGAAAATGGATCGGATAGGTGTAGAAGTTAATAGTAAGGGCCATAGGTTCAAAGTTAATAGAGACCGTGCCGGATTTCACCACGGCGAAAGAGATGATGTCGAACTAGAACCAGAAGAGGTTGCTCAAACTTGGCGAATAGGAGATCCTTATCCATTAAGATATCAAGGTGATTTAATCAAACTAGATGATGTATCCTTTAGATATAATAGTAAGCTGAGGTCAATATTAACGAAGGTTTCATTGACTATCGGCCAAAGATCCCGAGTGGGGATTCTTGGAGCTAATGGGCAAGGAAAATCTACGCTAATGAACCTCATTACCGGAGAGCTACAACCCACCTCAGGCAGAATCCAGTGCCCTGGGAATCCGAAGGTGAGCCTTTTTTCTCAGAACAATGCTGAAATGCTCTTGAATTCACATGCACCTGAAACTAGTGCTGTTTCGCTATTACTAAGTAAAGTGCCAGAGAAGAAGGAAGCTGATGCTCGGGGTCATTTAGGTGGGTTCGGGATCAGAGGCAATATTGCTGTCGGCCCTTTGAAAGCTTTGAGTGGAGGTGAACTTGCTCGCGTTTCATTGGCTCTTACTACGTTTGTTTCAGTGCCCCACATATTTGTTCTTGACGAACCTACTAACCATTTGGATATGTTGTCAGTGGACTCATTGATTCATGCCCTAACAGATTACAAAGGAGCTCTAGTTGTTTCTTCTCACGATCAGTATTTTATCTCTCAAGTTGCCAGTGAAATGTACGCGATAGACAACGCAAAATTTACAAAGCTAGATCGTGGACTTGAACAGTATATACAGTTAATATCCAAACGAAAAAAAGTCGGTGTCTCCTAGTTATTGTAATTCTGGGACATCACGGTCTTGAAACAGCATTCAGCCTTACGGAGTTGGCAATAAATAGGCTTTCACATTAACGGAATGATGATAGCCATATGGCTATTCAAAGTGCTTGTAGAAATGCAGAAGTGACGTACTTGCATTTTAATCGTTTTTTGGCTACGATTAATTTTTTGTATTATATAATGGATATGCATATATTGCTAAACCAAAGTAGCATGAATAATAACTAATGGCTAGGGATTGTTCTTGTGTCTATTCTTCATCATATAATAGATAGTTTTAAATGAAAGCTTGGGACATTCCTTTCGGCAATACGACGGAAGTACACATTGAGCTATCTCAAAAAGTGTATCAATTGTAAGAGAGAAGCGAAACTATGGGGTCAAAATTAAACATTGCAGGAAATGCCTCAATATATCGTGCTAATGGATATTAATTCATCTTCAATGCTATTCATTATAATCCGGGCAAAATCTAGAATAAGTATGGACCTAGTGTCCAACAAGTTTTTCTTGCTAACACTAAAGAATACTTTGTACTGGAGATGAATTTGAATGGCAAGTACATTTAATTAATCCACTTCTTATACTCACTTTATATTGATTGAAATATCAATATAGCTTTTGTTTTGGTACTTGCGCCAATTAATATTGATTGGGCCGTGCAAATTTTAACTTTCAAGGGTAATTGACTGACCTGGTGGTAACAGAGGCACTTGATCCTAGTATTGAAAGCCTTATTCTTCGCAGTACTTATAAAGAAATCAGATGTCATGCGTAAAGGACGTTCTAGCTTTTGATAGATGCGGAATCCTTGAATCCGAAATCGTTACAAATATACTTAATCGCATGGTGTAAATGTGTTTATGCTGAATTAGTTAACAGTGAAATAGCTTCAGTTATTATTGAGAACGTCAACGGAAAGTTGACTTCATATATACTCTACTCCACTCATAGAAATATATTAGTATTATTTAACCGCTTAGCTACGTATTCTCTCGAGTTCAAGCTTACCCCGGGAACCAAATCAAAACAAGTATACGATTAGTTTCAAAGCCTCGTAGGGGTTTGTGAAGCTCCTTATCAGTTTTTTCCTAGTAAATATAATTTGCACATTACCAAGTCTGAGTGAACTTACTATTAACTCAATCGTGCAACACACACAAGCAAAACAAAAGCGATAATAGCACTAATCATAAATATTCTGATCTTAAGGGGTAATAATGGAACCCTTTGAAAACCAAAGCTAGCTTTTTTTAGCACCAAAATCTGTACAATTTAAGATAAAAAGGTTTCTCCTTGAGTTTTTTCTTTTCTTTTACTATTTCTTCTTTCAACAACTCAACATCAGTCTCTCGTTTACCAGTGTCTAAATCTATATCTTCTAACTTGATATACAAAGAGCCCCAAGTTCTTGTGAAAGTCTTGAAAGCAATCCACATTACTATCATTAATGGAAGAGATAGACAGTTCTGCCAAAATGTAGTAATATCGGCAGTAGTCGAACCAATTGGCCAAAGTGAGACCCATATTTCACCAATAACAATCAAAAAGAGGATCATTAGTCCCGAGAAAGAGCCCCAAATTCCAATTGGTGAAACAAAAGCTACTTCATCTAAAGATCTGCCTCGGGCCAGTAATGCAAACCTAAACCGAACATGTGTAAGGCAAATAGCCATCCATGTAAAGAACGAAGATAAGGAGCAAATTGAAAATAACCATGTGAATACCGTTTCTTGGTCTTCACTAGCAACCATGAACCCTAATAAACCCACTATATTGGTGAATGTTATAGCAACTATTGGACGACCAGCTCTATCAATATAGCCAAAACATTTTGGGATCAAACCTTGAATGGCTAGTGAAGATAATGTCCTTGAGCACCCATAGACAGAAGAATTTCCGACAGATAAAACTGCTACTAATATAACTGCATTCATGATATCCGGCAAGACTCTAATGCCACCATTCTTAATGGCAATGACAAATGGAGAAGCAGTCACATCTTCAGAAGAAGAGCCATTAAGCAACTGAGGCTCATTATATGGAACTAGGCAACCAATTACAATGGCTGTCAATAAATAAAAAATGGTAATTCTCCAAAAAACCTGCTTAGTAGCTTTTGGCAATGACTTCCTGGGGTTTATGGTCTCAGATGCTGTTAGAGCCACTAACTCACAACCTCCAAAAGAAAATGCGGCAGAAACAAAAACCGAACACACTCCTTTAAAACCATGGTTAAAAGCACCAGGGTTATGCCAATACTTGCCTCCGATGTAGCCTTTCTCACCAGCTCCACAAATGATGCAAATACTACATATTATGAACCCAATAACCGCAATCACTTTTACCGACGAAAATAAAAATTCTGCTTCTCCATAACCTTTAACTCCAAATAAATTAATTGAAACAATTAAAACATAGAAAATTGCAATCCAAACAGCAGAATTGATGGCACTGTTCCAGTATTGAATTGTTATTGAGCAAGCAATCAATTCAGACGGAAGGGAAACTAACCAAGAACAAGCATATAAAAGACCAAGGACAAACCCCCAACTCGGATCAATAAATCGAGAAAAAAAGGCATTAAAAGACCCGGAAACAGGGAATTGAACAGCTAGTTCGCCTAAAGAGTTAACCATACAGAATATACAGTACCCAACCAAAGCATAACCAATGATGATTGATGCCGGTCCACCATTTGACAATGCATAGCCAGAACCAACAAAGAGGCCAGTTCCAATACTGCCACCTATAGCTATCATTTGCAAATGACGAGTCCTGAGGCTCCTAGATAAAGGTTGTCTTGCTGTGGCATAATTGGCTTTTTCTATATCATTCATATCAGCAGTATTGATCTCATCATTTTCAAGTTCCATGGGTCTGAACGAGTCTATAAGACGTACGAAAACATTTTCTCTCCTCTTATCATTATCAAAAACCTCTGTGCTTCTTTGGGTTCCATTTCTCTGGGCTTCATCAAGATATTCATTGGTGACGGAAATAAGTGACTCAGTCGTATATGTATCTGTTTTTTGCACCAGCATTTAAAAACTCAGTATTAACAAAGTTAAAAGTTCGAGATTATTTTTACTTACTTTGTTCTAGTAATGCGACAAAAAACATTGTGTATGCATATTGTCCATAAATAAATTAATTCTATACGATATTAGACAATTTGAATTTCGTAAATAAGAGAATTCTAATATTGTGGCTTCGAACTATATGCCCGTCCTGTATACTGTTCAACCCAGCAGTAGTCATTCCAGAAATGGCTGCGAAATATTGCCACAGCATTCCAACACAAATGTATATGGGAAATCGTAAAATTAAAGAACGGACCTGCCACTGAATGTTCAAAAGTGGTTTACAGTCACTGACAATAGAAGAGTGACTACATACTAAATTTACTTAAGCGTAGACAGTTTGAACCAATTATGCGTTTTCCTCTCACAATACAATAGTTTCGCATGAGGTGGGGCAAATTCAAATTTAAGCTCGCGAATAGCAGTCTGGTATTATGCTATTTTTGTCAGAAGGTTGCAATTGTGGATACTATATTGAACTTCATAAAGCAATCTTCATGGAGGAACTATTATTTAATGAGACCGTTTCCACAAGTTTTAGACACAATTCTATAAAATCATCTCATTGAATATTTTAGAATGAGTTGGTACATCACTGGCTCCGAGTTAAGGGACCCTATAAATCTCAAAGGCTTTAAGGAAGCTTTAGAAATTAGTAAAGGTGTAAGTGATATCAACATCGAAGAGGAAAGGAAGAATTTAAAGTATCCTGAGTATTTGGGACCTTTCAAGGTCGAAGATGAGGGTAAATACAATAACTTCAAAAACACTGAAGGTTCTAAAAATGATAAAGGTCACTTGGGAGATCACGCTTACAAAAATTTATTCCCAGAAAATTCGAAATACACGAAATTTGACTTATCCCCTAATTTAGGTACTGAAATAGAAGGTATTCAGTTGAGCGAACTAACCGAGGCTGGAAAAAATGACTTAGCTTTGTTTTTGGAAACAAGGGGCCTCGCAGTTTTTAGAAATCAAGATTTCAGAGACAAAGGTGCAGATTTCGCTAAAGCTTTTGGTGAATATTTTGGCCCTTTACATATTCACCCTGTAAGTTATTCTGCTGAAAATCACCCAGAACTTTTAGTTACATATAGGAAAGCAGGTGATAGTTCTAGATATGAGACAGAATTTGCTCAGACTGCTTCCAGGTCTGCCTGGCATTCGGATATAAGTTTTGAGGAATATCCAGCTTCGTTTTCATTTTTTGTTGCGCTAGAAGCACCTGAAAGCGGGGGCGACACTGTGTTTATCGACACTAGAGAAGCTTTTAAGAGATTGTCACCACCAATTCAGAAGTTCTTTGAGTCTTTAACAGTGGTACATTCAAATTATTATCAAAACTATTATGCGAAATTAAGAAACCATGTTTCTAAAATTAAAGAGGATTACTTTACTGAACATCCTCTAGTTAGAACCCATCCTGTAACAGGAGATAAAAGCCTTTACTTTTCAAGATCTTTTATTCAGAGAATTAAAGGCGTTAAGCCAGCTGAATCAGCAGCAATTTTGAACTTCTTAGAAAATCACGTTTTGAATAATCCTGAGATACAAGTCAGAGCTTCTCACAAAGGTACAGATTCGAGAACAGTTATTGCTTGGGATAATAGGTTCTTATTACACACGGCTACTGTAGATTTCCTTCAACATAAAACCTCGGCTCGCCATCATTATCGTATAACTGTTGTTGGAGAAAGACCTTACTTAGATCAAGAAAGAATTGGGTGAAGATAGTCTAACGTAATTGCAATTAGTTGAGCCGGCAAATAAATATTGAAGGATGTGTGCACTATATACAAAATTTTGCATGATTCTGAAATTTCTAACTAAATACTTCAATAAAAAGATCGTTTTGAAACTGAGGGCTAAGTTTAACGCAAATTGTTTTTTATTCTAATGTTAGACTAAAATGAAAATATAGCGAATTAGCAAAATTTAGAAAAAAACAGAAATACAGGCCATTTAATTTCAACAGATGCACTACGTAGACAAAATTATAGAATTGGATCAAATAATATTTGTAAATGAGATATGTCAGAATGGTCCACAATATAGTGATCGTACAAGTCCAAAATAATTAAAGACCGTAAGAAAACGGTCGCAGAAAGAAAATTTCTAATTGCTAACTTCTGAATTATATTTTTGTCCGGAAAACTCGCCATCATTAAAGATAGCCTTCACAATGTTATATTTAGGCTTACAAAGACCAGTATGAGGAAACAATAGTACCATAGTAGAAGTGGTGTTACCTTATCAATATACATGAGTGAATTATCACAAAATGAAGTGATGAACCATTTTACTTTTTTTTTAAGATATAGTTAAATTTGTCTCTTCTACTATATCTTATGTCGCAAGCATTCTGCTTCATAAAATTTCAACATTTTATCGACACAATTTGATTCAATGATTGGTATCTGAACAATGTCACCCACAATATTACTCGTGTTTTTTATCTTTATTGCTTAAACTGTCATTGTCAACCGAAAAAGAACAAATATATCTTTTGTAAGAAAATGTTTATTTGAAGAGCTACAACTTTCATACTTGGACCTCATATAACTAACTTATTTAACACTTGAAGAAGAAACTTACAATCAAAATCTACAAACAGTATAATAACGCTATTATTGGCAACTTCAATGGTTGTCTCTCGATTTGGAAGTGTCATATTTGGTTCTTTCTATAATCTTCTTTCTTGAATATAATTGCGTGAATACTAGAGATGAAAAATAAGATTGCAAGCAAATTCGTGTTATGAATTTTTACTTCAGAGGAAAAACAATGAAAAGCAGCTAATTTTAATGCCTTGAGATGTTTGCAAGACATTTTGAATATTGTTTCACTTCAATTTTGTCTATTTAATAGTATTTTCAGACTTTCACAACTTAAAGTATACAATTAACGGTTGATTGTTCTTCTGGTACAAGTTCAATTTTTTTGTGTAGTATAAATTATACAGCAGTAAACAATTCTTCGTGATCATCAAATTGACAACTTAACGAGGGCCTTAATTCATCTTTACATATTACTATAAATATACCCAATTATCGAGCTATTTTCAATAAAATAAAGTAAAATATGCGATCTATGAATAGTATCATGGATCTTACACAATACTATCATATATTAGAAACAATTGCATATCACAATAGTCGTCTCTACTGAGATCAATTCTCCTCAAGAGAAACTGCCTTGCTTATTTGACCTATACTTACAAGATCTAGTACTATCACTTTATTTGAGTCAAACTCTTGAGAAAGCATTTGAAAAGTTCCTATAAAAATAAAATCACTCAGTTTAACTAGCAAACCATTAACGTTTAGAAGTTTTAAAATTTGTTGCCAATAGAATAAGAGATTAATTATTCTTCCCAGAAAATATTCAGCCAAATTCAAAAGTTTTTCAATTTTGATCTCAAGGAATTTTCATCTTGGATTCAATCAAATCATTAACCCTTTCACTAAAGTATGCTACTAATGTGAGCTTCAAGTATAGGTACAGTACTACGCAGTTCTACCTAGTTATGAAAGATCACGACCACTATTTAATGTTCATAGAGGCTTGGTACCTAAAAGTGCTTACTACCGTTGATTATTTCAATTCCCATTATTGCTAATAAATAACTACTTTCTAGAGTATACTTCCATCTTGAACTCAATTTGATAACACATGATTGCAAAAGGTGAATTCTTATCCATCATTTAGATACTTATCGGCCTAGAGTATAAATTCCAAACCTCGTTTTTCATTAGAAACCCTTCTAACTACCTCATAATTGTCTTTACTGAGAATCAAAAAAAATAAGCGGAGTCAAATTTGTTCATCCTAACTCTGAATGTCGAATAGTTCTCACCAAGGACAGCAGAAACTTTCGCCAGAATTAATTTCACTATTTTACATCTAAATGACTTTACAGTGGAAATTATATGTTTTGTTCAACGTTTCAAAATCATGAACTATTATCAGCTCGAAATTCGTAATCAAGCTCTTAAGAGTTTGTGACATCACGTGCTGTGCACTAATTTCATCGTACAGGACTACAAGAACACTATTTCTTATTGTAGTTAGATAATTGCATCACTAGTTTAATAATTCTCAGAACAAATCGAAATAGGATATGATCCGAACACTGGAACAAAATATTTTGTTACCAGGTGGCTGTGGTACGGAGCAATCAATTTGAACTTTCATATTCAGTCTCAATTTCCGATATATGTAAAAAACCTCTTTCGAGTGTAGTTTTCCAGTGCAACCATTTAATGAAATTTGTCGAGCAACAGGAGGCAAAATTCGTGATAAGGATCAATTTCTACTCTTAAAAGAGTAAAAAAAATTTTCAATTTTATTTAGGTTTCTTATCTTTGACATGTAATTAATCTGACATTTATCAAAACAATTTACTTGGTGTGGCTTTTGATTATTGTCAAAATTGAAAAAAAGAAGTGCAATTGCAAGTGATATGGTGCGCACAAACAATTTAGGTTCTGTGCTTGATAGTGATTCAATTGTTTAACCGGTATTATGACGCAACACGGTTAATAGTAACTGTGGACACTTCTGCGATGCAGGTATAAAATAAAATATATGGCTGCGAAAGGTTGAATTGCGCATTTCGATATTCTATATAACATTGTGTCTTAGAACAATACTTCCTGACGAAAATGTCTTTCTAAACTTATTGAAAATATTAATGGAATCATTATGAGTTCCGAAACAGATAAAGCTATATCTGATAATACAAACGAGAGGAAAATTGAATACTCCAATGAAGAAATTGAAATAGAAACTGATAGTTCTCTGGATAAGCTAGATCATATATTTCAAGATCCGCTAGTAGCTGAACATTATCGACAAATCTACGAAGCTTGTGAGTATGAATGTCGACATCAATTTGACCCAGAATTTTCCTGGACTGCTGAGGAAGAGAGAAAATTAGTTTGGAAAAACGATTGGTATGTAACCTTTTGGGCTTTTGTAATGTTTATGGCGCTCGACTTTGATAGATACAACATAAAGCAAGCATTATCAGATGACATGTTGACTGATTTAAGTCTTACCACGAATGATTATAATACTGGAAATACTATCAATTTGGTTTGCTTTTTAGCTTCTGAATTACCCTCTCAATTGATTTCAAAAAAAATTGGCCCCGATATATGGATTCCAATGCAGTTGGTGCTATGGAGTGTGGTTTCTATGTCTCAAGCAGCTATTAAGAACAAAGCTGGATTTTACGCCACACGGGCTCTCTTAGGTGCTCTTCAAGGGGGATTTATTTGTGACATATGTTTATGGATGTCATATTTCTATACTTCCAAGGAATTTCCATTTAGGTTATCCTTATTTTATATTGCAAACCCGTTAGCAAACGTGTTATCCAGTCTATTAGCTTTTGCTTTATTGAAAATCAAAACAGGTTCGATACAAGAAGGTTGGAAGTGGCTTTTCTTGCTTGAGGGTGCATTCACCTTATTGGTGGGTATTATGTCTTTTTTCAAAATGCCAGCCTCAGCAGTTCAAACTAAAGCGTGGTATCGTAAGAAAGGTTGGTACACAGACCGCGAAGAGAAAATAGTTGTTAACAGAGTTTTAAGAGATGATCCAACTAAGGGTGATATGAATAACAGACAGCCCGTTTCCCCCCTGGAGTTAGCAAGAACAATATTGGATTATGATTTGTGGCCTGTATATATAGTTAGGTTATTGGGAGATGTTGGCGCTAACCCTGTTTCAAATTATATGACATTAACGTTAAGGAAGCTAGGGTTCTCGACTTTCAAAACGAATTTACTAACCATTCCTTATAGTATCTTGTCAATTATCACTATGCTCATAATTGGCTATGTTTCAGAAATAGTTAACGATAGAGCTTTGGTTCTTGCTACTATTCCAGTTTGGCTATTAGCATGCTTATTTCCCCTAAGGTATTGGCCGGGATCTCAAAAAAATGTATGGGGAACTTATGCTTTACTCACCCTTGTTCTTGGTGCCAGTCCTTTATGGCCACTTACAATATCATGGTGCTCCGCCAATTCCAATTCAGTTCGCAATCGAGCTGTTTCAGCTGCTATTGTTAATATCTTTCTGCAAACTGCCTCAATTATTGCCGCAAACTTGTACAGAGAAGACGATGCACCTGATTACCATAAGGGGAATGTTTATTTGATAGGGATTGCTTTTGGAGCATTAGGGGCTTGCATTTTATCTAGGTATTATTATAAGTTTCGGAACAAACAAAAAGCATCAAAGTGGAATGCTTTAAATATTGAACAAAAAGAAGAGTATATTAAGCATAGCACGGATGACTCCAATAAGCGCCTTGATTTTAAATTTGTTTATTAGAGTATTCAGGCTTGGTAATCAAAAAACTTTGTAAGTGGTTTAATCCATGTTGTGAAATAGCTAGAATTTTATATAGATTCAATTTCTTATGATCCGAGAGCTAAGGTATTGAGTACAAATATAAAATAGAACAATTTAGGTGTAGTATCTCTGAACAAGATTAGTCAAGTTTACTGGACTTCTTGTGTGAATCACAGACAGAAAAACGCAAAAAAAATGGTGATGGTTTTAGTTTTGAGATCAAGCTTCTCTGGCTATTTAGCATTTTCTAATAAGATCTATTCAAGAATAATCAGAGAAGCGTATTTGATAATGATTTGGGTAATCCTGTATATTGACAGTGAAATGAAGGTGACGGGATTTCTAAATTTTGTAGTCAATAGTTTTCGTTATGCGGTTTATTTTTTTATTCATTCATATGCTTGAATAAGCAAAGCGTCTGTAATGATCAACTGAACAACAGTCAGAATAAACTTTTTGTGTTAAACTAATAAAACAAGCTAACTAATGAGGCCCATAGACTCTCTCTCCTTAATATTTATAAAATTTCTTGAGACTAGGTTGACCAAAATAAAAAGCGATGAAGTCTTGTCCACTTGAAACTTGATGTTCAACAGTTTATATTGATCAAAAATGTGTTTTTGGGAAGTTCAATATTGATAAACATTATCACGCGTTGGGACCATTTCTCATATTAAAAGGCAATAGGCTTCCTAAAATAGAAGGACGTATGAGAAAGCCGAGGAGCAAGTAAAAATAATTCACAATTGTAAAGTTATTCATGGAGACATTAGTGAAAGAAACATTCTTTATTCTCAAGGAAAGGTGTATTTCATTGATTTTGGTTATTCTGATTACGTTGAAGACAATAACTGGAATAATTTGGGCTCCAGGCCAGTGAGTGCTAACAACGAGAGAAGAAAAAGTGAGCACAGAGACTTGTGTAGAGTGTTTGATCAGATAATCCCCGAAAAATATGAAAATTGAATGAATGGAGTGTAAGTGCTAATCAAATATAAATCATATAGAAAAATCTCGGGAGCATTTTTAAAGAAGTTTAAAGTTAAGTAGTTAATGATGGGCACCATCAAAGCAGAAGAGTTCAAAGAGGAGTGTGATATAGGAGATGTATACCGCAGCGAATTTATTTTGTTGCAACCCGCGGAATAAGGTCTAGTCACAGGATAAAAATACTAGAAGTGTCATGAAGACCTCGAGAAGCATCACCAGATATACGAAACCATTATGCGAAACGTGGTGCATTCAGGGGCCATGTACATAGGAATATTATAGGATGGCTGCAAATTATCCGCATACCGTCAATGCATCAGATTTCTTCCTTTTCGTCATTTGGGTCAGCTCTAGCATAGAGTGGGGGTTGCGCCAGCAGTTTGTTAGTTTTGAGGGATAGGTGTTAATGAGTTGGCTCGTTGGGGCTATGGACTCCAAAGTTATCGAGGAAATTGAATTGATTGTTGATGCCGCTGATATGGATCTATTGATTCTTCTGGCCTTTCTCGAGAATCTCTTCAGGATACAGATATTACCCTAATCTTTGGTTCCGCTAGAATATGCCTCCATACCACCTTCCCAACTTCCACAGGTCGAGTCTTTTCCCAAGCCATGCTCATATTTCTTTGCCTTGCCAAGCCTATGTTTCACCTTATAATGTGTCTACTTCTTACGCCGAAATTTAGGTAACTTCGGCTGTCACTAGCTTCCAGATACACAACTAGGTTCTCTGCTATATGAGTCGCATATGTCACAATAGTTTTTCCCGATGCAAGGAAGGACTATAGGGGAAAAGGGAGATTGTAGAAATAATACATAAAGAAGAGTAGAGAAGCGAAAACAAAGAAAAGGTTTTAGCATCCCCAGTAAACCACCTGTGTCTCTCTCTCAAAAATAAAGGACAGATAGATGTGAGCCAATTCAGATATAAGAAAAACCTCTACTATATATAAGAAAAACCTCTACTATCAGTAGATTACCTATTGACAACAGTTTTGATTTTAGTATTGAGATTTTTGAATATAGCAATGGTGCTATTGATTTTTATTTGTTAGTAAGATGGGTTTCAGGTCTCTCAATACTTTCTTAAAAAGCAGGAATTGAAAAATGTTTCAATCATCTATAAGGGCAATCTAACCAAAAAGAATACATGATACCAATTCCCCAAATGACAATCCTTTTGGGTTACCATCAAGGAACCCCCAATCCCAGAGCTAGGAGCAATTGAAATATTTTACGATAGCTCAATCATAAAGGGAAATGGTTAAAGAAGAGTATATACTCGCAAGGAAATATATATTTAATTGATTTTTGATACTCAAAATATGGTGGTAACGAGGCAGACTTCAGATCTATGAGATTCAATGAACACAGATAAAGAGAACGCAAACCAGTGTGACGTATTTAGTTGAGTGTTTTGTTGGCTATTTTCGAATGGTTACTTTAAAAATGAATGAAGTAAAAGAATTAATTATGTAATGTCGATTTATAAGGATACTTTAATATTATTTAAACGATGGCCTCTACGCCTCTAAGAGCTTCTACAGGTGCTTCGTAGGATGGTACGTTACTTTGTTCTATTTTCAACAGAGTGTGAGAAAACATACTCTTTTCGAAGTTTCACTTTGTCAATCCTATCGAGTTTTTTACTTATTCGTAAAACTAAAAGCTACACCATTAGGTGACCTATTTAAATTGGTACTAGCTTCTTCAAAAAGTTCTTTTTTATTTTGATTATTTCCATGAGCATTATTAGTATTTTTCCCAAAGCATGGTCTATCGGTGCAAGATCGGTTACTTAAGATCTTCACTACCTCGACGACCGATAGTGCACAATATATTAGAATATTTTAGTACTGGTACATAAATATTAGCTGCACTTACAGTAGAATCCCCAATTCCCGGTAGATTTAATATCTTTGAGGCTTAGTTGGTACCCTCATATACTTTGTTGTTATCTCATTCACCCATTGATACTTCTTGTCCCAGCTCTTTAACGTATTTTTGTCTAAAGAGAAATTCCATTTGAATAGCCCGAAACTATAAGCTTTGGAAAGTCTGCTTTAAATTATAAAGTCCCCAAATAACTAAGCTCAACTCCATTGGAGGCCATGAAACTTTAACTCTCTCCGGAAATTGAAGAAGTTTTAATATCAAGACAAAATGACCTTCTCTTATGTTAGTGTTTGTATATCAAATGATTCAAAAACATTCTCCTCTTCAAATGAACGAATTAAGTTTTATTGATTAATATTTATGTTTTCATCCAAATACTCTCACTTTACTATTTTTACTTTTAAAAAATGAGCATTGAAGGTTTACCCATGGTGCATAATTGCTAAGGGCAAGTGGAATAGTTGTCTGGGGGAACCAGTATAGTTGCGTAACTGTAGGTATATTTAAGACTACAATTAAAAGTATTTGATCCCATCTCAAAGTTTATTGAAATGAAAAAAAAAGGGTTTTAAATCAAGTGAATAAACCGTGAACAAAAAAAAAGTTGTTGATTGAGAAAAGTGGATATTTCTTTAACCTAATGAAGATTTCTCAAGTAAATATAGGAAATTTAAATATTTATATGGCTTTCTACAGAACCTTTACCCAATAAAAGGATACCCCAATCTGTTACTACAAGCAAATAAGCACTTAGCTGCTACATACTGATAAATCATCTCAGGCTACCATACATTCTCCTCTCTCATGTTTTAGTATTTTTGAAAATGTCGGATAGGTTAATATCTCAATTAAACCAAACGATTATATGCATAGCCAAAGTAAAGTGACACTTTTTGGTTACCTTTACGCGTATGTCGCCCACCATTGGTTCAATATGGTATTTCTTTCTTCGTGTACCACTCAACTCTTTAGAAGCTATATGGATTAAATATGCATGAGTTCGAAAGATATTAATATTTTAATGCAAGTTTATGCGACAGCTTTTATACATCCGGAACATCATATGCACCTGCATAAACTTATGGTCCCTAAAAATAGCTCTGTAAGTCAGTTGGACATTTTATTTTGATGTTGGGCGTATAGGTCAAACTATTTCGCTTCCCTTATGTTTTTGTAGATTTTGAATGTTCTTATGCTTCAAGTAGTAGATGCTACGTTTCAAACAAATAACACACAAGAGGGTATTAGGACTAGTCCTAGTCGCTCTTATATTTCACCTTCTAAGACATATAATTGATCATAATAGGAAAAAGGCATATATCGTAAGTCAGTCTTCCGAGAAGATATTTTCACATATATTGCAAGCATACCCAGGGGCGCAGATTAAAGCATCATCACAACAAGCAATTTGCCAGAATTATTTCAAAACTTTGTATCAATTGAATAATAATTGGTCCATAAATAGTTTCAATAATGATGAAGATGTTTCTCTATCAAAAAAGCAGATCATTAACTCTATTCAATACTTGAGGGTTTATGGAAAATGTTTCATCATGAACTCAAATTCATATAATGACACTGAGTTGGTAGAAAAAAGGCTATTTCCATTATTTACTCATGAAATGCCTGAATACTTAAGATGGAACGGTTCGTCTTTCATAGAAACACTTGAGATTTACAAAGATGGAGGTTTTGCAGACGCGAAAGAAAAAAGGAGGCATAGATTACAGAATTCCTTCTGGGGAGGATTTAAAGATAATATGAAAGGGAGAGGGATTGTAATTAGTATCGGAGAGGGGGGAGTTCAAGAAACGAAGAGACTCATCAGAGTGTTGAGATATTTGAATAATACTTTACCGATTCAGCTTGTACATAAGGGTGACTTGTCGAAAATTTCTATGAAGGCAATAGTAAATGTATCAAGAGACAAAATAAAAATTGATGGAACTAATACAATTAACGAGTGTCGTCAAGATATTTTGTTTGTAAATGCCAAAAGGGCTATCAATTCGAAATACATATCACTTTTCCTGCGGTTTTCTAATAAATGGATTGCTTCATTGTTTAATTCATTTGAGGAAATGATTCTAATGGATTCCGATTCGGTACCATTTGTTAACCCATCTGAATTTTTTGATGACGCCCACTACAAGAATACAGGCGCCTTTTTCTTCAGGGATAGAGCAAATGGAGAAACTTTAAAATCAAGTGAAATTTCCTTCTTCAAGGAGTTATTTCCCAACAAAGACGAGTCTAATATATTGGGCATTCCAAGCGTTTCAACCGTAACAAAGGAAAACGAATTTTTTAAATTCAATTCAAAGCATATAATGGAAAGTGGTATGGTAGTGATAAGGAGATCGACACATTTAGTTGGATTGTTAATGTCAACTAATATGCAATTTTGGAAGGAAACAAGTGGATCGCTTTATGGCGACAAGGAACTATTTTGGCTCGGACAGTCTTTGTCGGGGAATGAAAACTATCAGTTCAATGAAAATAGTGCTGCTGCAATAGGTGTACTCAAGCATGATGACAAAAATATGGTCACATCTGTCTGCTCTACTCAACCAGCACATTTTGACCATAATTTTCGATTACTTTGGATCAATGGTGGGTTAAAAAAATGTAAAAAGACAACTTGGAAGTCAGACTTCGATAAGCAGAGGAAGCTAAGAAAAGATTTTAAATCAATGGAAATGTTGAAATCTGATTATCAATCTCCAATTGAAGTAAATGGGGCAGTGGTCCCTCCGAATTCAAAACCTAGCGTATTCCATAGATTCTTAAACTTAAGACTTGGCTTTAGGAAAAACCTATCTATGGGTTGTAATGGCTATGTATGGTGCGCACTTTCTAGCAATGACCTTAATACGGATTATTATCGAGGAAAGATTATAAGTTTTAAGGCAGACGAGATTGAGAGTATCAATTTCATTATAAAAGTTTGGGCAACAAATTAGTAATGAAATTTAATTTGGTAGGATGCAAAGTACGATACCCTACTGTTCTGGTCTATCTAGGAGCTTGAATACATCTTGATAAAATAGTTCCATATTAGGTTGTAGCTGGTCAATGATATGATAAAAAAGAATATAATTTAATCCGTAGTAAAATCAAGATGATCGAACTGATGCTTATGCAATGTACATTCTAATGAATGTTAATAAAGTATCTTGGTATTGATAGTACTATTCCCTGCACTGGTATTCCCTGCACTGGTATTCCCTGCACTGGTATTCCCTGCACTGGATATTTTCGCGCAAAACCCATAGTTAAGCGTTTTTCCTGACAAGGTGAAATGTCGCGGGTGAAATGTCTCGGGTGAAATGTCGTGCTATTTTCTACTATTCCCTGCACTGGATATTTTCGCGCAAAACCCATAGTTAAGCGTTTTTCCTGACAAGGTGAAATGTCTCGGGTGAAATGTCTCGGGTGAAATGTCGTGCTATTTTCTACATTACTATAATAAGCAGCATCTAGTTTGCACTCGAGTTTTTTCACAACTTAACGCACATGACCTGAATCACGCGCCACAAGAAGCACAAAACCGATTTGCATATTTTGGTAATCTGAGAAAACAACTATTTGTCAAGAAGTCACCCATATTAATGCATGTTTGTGATGTTTGTAGCTTGAGCATTTAGCCGTGTAAGTGTAACCATGTACAAGGTGTTTGTAGAGTAAAATGTTTGAAAATCACATTAAATGGTAACTTTGTGTGTGCAGTAAAAACTAACGATTTATAAAAAGCGGTGATTACGTCAAAAAAATAAAAAAAGACGTAAAACGAAAACAGTGGCACATTACCTTTTCATAGTCATATATATATCAACAGAACTATTTAATGCAATATCCAGGATATAATTGCAATAATTATAATGTGGTCCTACGTTATGTCTGTATTGCATTTGATGAAATCACTAGCATATTGGTGCAATATCCAATCACACAAAATGCATACGAATGTAGAAAAATGAATAGGTTGAGTATTCATCAGTGGTTTCAGGTATCCCACGGTAGTATCTTTCATTTATATAATTGGAGGCAGGTATTGGAGCAGGTCATGCTTCGGAAGAGTCTGAATTTCAGGCGATGATTATTAGGGAAAAGTCGGGAAACGTTCAAGACGGATGAGCCCATAGTGTTTTCGTGTTATGCAGCGCCCTTGAAATTGGACGCACATCGGAAGCGAAAGGGAGGATGAATCTAGAGCAGATAATATTCAAGTAAGTGTGCAGAGTAGAAGCGGGTTTATCGAAGATCCCGAACCAGAGATCAAGAGGCAGAGAAGCAAAGGGATTGTGTTTGTGCAATCAAGGGCATTAGCGGAGGAACTTGGCAAGAAGATGAATTAGCAGGTATTTCATGGCCGCATGGAGCCGAGCGAGAAGATGCAGGCGCACGGAGAGTTTGCTCATAAATCGGGCGGCATGATGGTTGCAAGTTCCGGTTTTAGTCATGGAGTGGAGGTAGCGAGCAGCAGCCACGTGATCACGTTGGGAAGTATTCCTAGCATGAGTGATTTCCAGCAGGTTGTGGGACGCATGTGGCGTAATGCTCCAGAGAAGATAGGGCGATCTTATATAATATTAGATCAGAGGATGGA
>JAKTUI010000015.1:0-40656 GCA_030556595.1 Debaryomyces udenii | reverse complement strand
TACCAGTACCTGGACCATGGGAAGGACCATTACCTGAAGCACCGCCGATACCAGCACCTGGAGCACCAGCACCAGCTGGACCATGAGAAGGACCATTACCTGAAGCACCGCCGATACCAGCACCTGGAGCACCCGATGGCTTAGAGCCGGAAGCACCGCCGATACCAGTACCTGGACCATGGGAAGGACCATTACCTGAAGCACCGCCGATACCAGCACCTGGAGCACCAGCACCAGCTGGACCATGAGAAGGACCATTACCTGAAGCACCGCCGATACCAGCACCTGGAGCACCCGATGGCTTAGAGCCGGAAGCACCGCCGATACCAGTACCTGGACCATGGGAAGGACCGTTTCCGGAACCGTGAGATGGGCCATTGCCTGGTGCACCTACTGGACCATGAGAAGGACCATGAGAAGGACCATCACCCGAAGCACCGCTGATACCCGCGCCTGGGGCACCAGCTGCACCCTGACCTGCGCTATTAGTTGAACCGTGAGCAGGTCCGACGTAAGGGTGAACAGGTCCTTGGGATTCGTCTCCGGATGGGTTAGGATCTGAAACGCCTACCTGGCCACCACTAGCACCATGATGACCATGTGATTGATCATCCCCCGAGCCGTGAGAAGGAACAGTACCAACAGGTCCCTCGGGTCCCTCGACTTTATTTTTATCGGGACCTTCTGATTTGTCGCGGCCGTGTTGAGAACCTTTAAGAGGACCGTTTTTAGAACCAAGACCAAGAGCAGCCGAGCTGGTTGCACTTGCACCAGTGTCACCTCTTGCATCAGCTTTATTCAAACTTTGAGTTGGAATGCTCACGACAACTGTGGTAGTTCCAAAGGAACCTCCGCTTAAAGTAGTTGTTTGAGTATCGGCACCACTCCATGTCGTAGTAACCGTTGTAACTAGCCTCTTAACCTTTCCTAAGGACCTTTTGGAAGGATGATCGTCATCCTTATACTGAACATTTCTCAGATAGGAGTCATCTTTAAAAATGTATGGGTAAACTGCTGCTTTAAACCAGCCATTTGGCGAATTTGGTTTGTCTGATAGATTTGTTGCAGCTATAACGATTTGAACGAATGCGAAAACTAACAATAGCCAATTCATCACTGACGATTGAGTTAGTTATCTAGTCAAACTGTAATATTCTAGTTGGTTTCTGTTTTAAGGTTAAACTTCACCGTTATTTATACACCGCTGGCATGAAGTGATCTTGAAGTATTTGCAGTTATGTTTATTAAACAGTGTTTATGCACGAGAAGAATCTGAGCCGCATACAAAATGCAGACTAATGTTAAAGATTTGGAACGATGGCCGCGCATGTGTCACGTCCTTCCCTTTGTGGAGATAACACTACGCGATTCGGTTATTCTGGCGATTAGGCGATGAACTTTGCATATAGACGATGAAGTCTATCTGGAGCGCGGTCGCCTAATAACCTACTTAGTTCTTTGATGTTTGTGGCGAACATTATATTTCATTGTGAGTGATTGAGTAGAGATGTTCACAATACTCTCAACATTGAATGAGTCTCCAGAGGCAAAATCATGAAAGAAAACAAACAGAAAATGTTTATTCGTGACCTTTTATTAATTTCGATGTAAGCTATTCAATTTAACTTGTGTCTAGAGTACATTTGATATTAAGATAAAGAGATTTTGGTTGACTTGCATGTAATGAACGCAGAGATTAGTGCCCAGCCGATGGAGATCTTAAGCCGATTGCGGTTACAGTAACAATCTTATTTGATGCGGGAAAACTTGTTCTACACAAAAAGGTATATGCAATGCGTCCTGCAAGCGTTGCCAGGTTCACGTTCTATATAATAGGATGCTATGCCAGAGACGCAATAAGGTTTTGCTATGAAAGATGCTGCTTTGACAAGTGAAACACGATGATTAGGTTCAAGATAATCGGCTGTGTGTAAACATTACTGAAATTCTATTGTTAGCTCAGGGTATCTGTATGAGTCTTCAATATGGTATAATAATGGAATACAATTTTAAATTTACCCGTGCTTTTACTGCATCGCTGAATAAACAACATATCATACAATGCGTGGTTAAAATATGCTCTGTCTTGTCTACTTATTGTAAAGGCCGACTTCGAATAAACAAAACAAAACTTCAAGAATTCTTCAAAATAAATAAACAAGAGGATTACAAATTTTTGTGTGTAGCTTTATGTTTATTCCAAATTCGAGTTAGCAGGTGAAGAAATTTTTTATGTAAGAGAACTCATTTTCAATGTCACGCTGGAATCATTCATTCTGGTAGCATCTGCCCGTATGTTTAGACATTATCAGTCGAATGGCAATATAATATAGAAGGTCTCCATTTTGCGCCAGTCTTCTTTTTTGATAACTAATATATTTGCTTGGCCAAAAACGAAAAAGAATGGGCTTCATGAGTATTCAGGTATTGCAAACAACAGTCCATGTCCTGGCACTATTGAGTCTACAGATTATCCAATAGTCGACTAATAATTGAACTTTTTTATGTATTGCTACTGGGTTATGCGCTTTCTATGACTTCCTGTGAATCATATTGATTGGAAGTCTGGTAAACAAGAAAAAGAGAGAAACCAGTAAGAATATTAGATTTTTGACTTAGAAACAGTAGGGCTTTGGTTCAGTAAGCTACATATTCGCTTCTTTATAACTATGTACAATGTAGTAGATACTCAAATTTCAGTGTCACTGAAATAAATATAGGAAGGTAGTGTTTTAACTGCGTGACAGAACGTACATTTCAACCAACCTTTTATTGGTTTGGTTGTTTAGATTTCTTTGCTTTCGCTTTTCATGAAAATCGTTTATCTCTTTCTAATAAGATAAATTTTTAGTGAGTTATTTTCAGTGATGTGCTTCCATTAAACGAAAACGGTTAACTTTAGCGACATTGTTAAAAGAGTTCATGAACCTGATTACCGAGGTCAGCTTTAATCACGTCTAAGACTTATCTCACCGCGGCCGCTTATATTTTGTCAATAGAAGTATTATATCGATCTTCTACCCGTGACACCATTGGGGCCAGCTTGCTCTAACTAACCCTTTTGTTATAGCCTATGTGAGTCAATACTAATTACGCAATTGCCTCAGGATTCATATATGGCTACTCTTATGGCCAAAGCATATGAAAACTTTGGTGTTATCAGTAGTATTCCTCTTTGTGAAAATGGTGAAGCAGTATTCAAAAAGGCATAGAAGCGATACTTGTACTTAAGTCAATGAATTGAATATCTCTCTATTTCGTGTCAGCTTATTAGACGACATGTTTGATACTTCCAGTCTAGCATTGGTGTGAGGTTAATCTTATGCTTTACTCTCCTTCAATGATTCAAAAAAAACTTGTTAGATTATATTGTTCTGTTTGCCGCCATAGTGTGGCTAATTCTCCCACTTTTCCAAACCGAGCGCCAACTCAGCTACAAATATGACAATAAATCCTGCCCTGTTACAATAGGATCTAAAATGTATGTATTTTCAAATACCGAAAGTTAAAATTCTAGGTCATTCAATGCCCCGTCAGTTGCTCTTTTTTGGAAGATTTGGGATCTCTATTTTGCTTACCGAATATTTTTTCTTTATTCCATTGCACTTCTGCTACTTCTCTTTTTCCTTCAATCAGTTCATACATTCTCTTTTTCATTCTATTAGCTCGCCGATAATAACGCTTAATTAACTATGGTGTTTTGACTCTATGATTTTCACCCAACTTTGTTTTCTGGTTGTAACACCAACCGATCTCTCATTTTCTCTCGATTTGCTTAGGTAGCACTAGAATTTCGGTTTAATATGCTATAAATTTTCTTATTCTTATTGTAGGCATTCTATGATTATTTTGTTACAATAAATGTATGAATAATCTAATATACACCCCTAGAGTACATCCAACAGCTCTGTTTCAATTGAGATAAAAACTTTGAAGTTTATCTATCTATGAATCTTTTTGAAATAGATTGGTAAAGGCCAAATAATTACCATTAATATTGCGGGATTTTTGAAATATACAAGGATTTTTGAAAAAAATTCCAAAAAAAAATTTAAATTTTTACTGATCAAACATGTAGACATATATGATAGTCTAAAGCAGGTATGGAAAGTTTAAAACACAATTTTGAGTTACTAATGTTGCTTAATAAATGTGCCTGTACTTTTGATATTGGTTGCAAACGGTTTAATAACGTGCACACTAAAATTATCTTTTAGATTGTCGGAAGGACGGAAAAAAATCGGAAAACCGGTACGAAACTATAAAACTTTTCAAGATACCAGAGGACTCATTAATTCAAGCATAGGTGAATTAGTAATGGTTAATTAGTATAATGGCCCGAATATTATATTAGATCTCATCTCGTTGTCTTTTTAAATCTGTCTTTTAGAGTGGAATATATTTGAAGTGATATGGATACTTGGAAGATATACAAAGATAAATATGAAGTACGAAATAAAGAAGATGATTTTATAGTTGACTGGGAACCAAAAGATTCCAATAAGGACCCCTTAAGCTGGACAGTCAGAAAAAGATTCAACTGCACATTATTGCTTTCTAGTATTAGTTTCATAGTAACTTTGGCATCGTCAATAGGATCAGGAACGTACGAAGCAATCTCAAGAGATTTTGATGTTAGCAAGGAAGTAGCTGAAATGACGACATCTTTTTTTTTAATTGGATTTGCTATGGGTGCTCCTGTACTAGCTCCATTATGCGAAGAGTTTGGGAGACTTCCAGTGTATATTGTGGGGATGCTTACCTTCTCTTGTTTTCTGATAGGGGCAGGAGTGTCAAAGAATATGGCATCACTAATAATTTGTCGTTTCTTTGCCGGCTTTTTTGGAACCACACCATTATCAAATGCTGGAGGAAGTATTGCTGATATGTGGGAAAGTGATAAGAGAACGCTTATGTTTCCTTTCTTTGGTGTATCCGGTTTTATGGGACCCACGATGGGGCCAGTTATAGGAAGCTATTTAACAGTTTCCAGTCTAGGCTGGAGATGGACAAACTATCTTGTTGCTATTATTGGTTTTGCCCTTTCCGCTGTGACTGCTTTGTTTATGCCCGAAACATATAAACCTATAATCATGGATCTCAAAGCGGCAAGTATCAGGATACAAACTAATGACAAAAGATATCTATCGCTACACGAGATTCAGAGGCAAGGAAGTTCGGTTTTCTCTGCCAGAGTATTTTTGAGACCTTTTCTATTCGCTCTCACAGAGCCCATCGTTACTTGTTTCACTATTTGTATTAGCATTACTTATATCGTCTTATTTTCAGACTTTGAGTCCTTCCCTATTATATTTTCAACTTGGGGATTTGACAGTGCAAAAAGCTCTCTTCCATTTATTTCAGTCACAATTGGTATCATAGCTAATTTGGTTTTAGTTACTCCCATATCATACTTCTTTTTCATGAATGAAGTGAAGAAAAGAGGATCTTTTGATAGCATGCCTCCAGAAATTCGGTTAATACCGCTAATGTTTTGTTGCTGGTTTATTCCAATCTCCCTTTTCTGGATTGCATGGACTTCATATAATACTATTTCCCCTTGGCCCTCAATAGTTTCCACTTTCTTTTTTGGGTTAGGAATGATGCAGGTTTTTATAACCACTTATTCCTATATTATAGATTCTTATGGCGTAAATTCTGCTAGTGCTTTGAGTACTTTGACCTTAGTAAGGTATAATGTTTCAGCAGGCATGATCCATGTTGCTGATCCATTATATAATAATCTAGGCATTCACTGGGCTGCATCATTATTAGCCTTCATTAGTCTTATTATCTGTGCCGTGCCCTTTTTATTTTGGATAATTGGCCCCAAAATAAGGAAATTCTCAAAGTTCACAAGTTCATTTGTATAGAATACGCTTACCCTTTCAAAAGATCATATGGGCTTTTTACTGAGGAAATCGGTCATACTAAATCATGAGTTTCTCCGACTAATGATAGAAATAGGGCAATGGCTTCCAATCCTGCGATATATATATAACAAAATTGTAACATTGGGTTTCTCAATTATAAAAGGCGTTTACTATATATCAGCCGACTGAACGTCCCATTCGATTCGCAACGTTTGGAAGATTAAGAATTGCAAGCTTTTCAACTGAATTTAGTTGAATATTTTCGTTGATAGCTAACACATTCTGTAGGAGAAATAATTTATAGAGTTTGCAAAAAAAAAAGTGTTTAGAGTCTAAATAGAGCTAAAGAGTTCAATAAATCGTATATGTATTTATCTAGCTGACGAGAAAGGTTCTGGAGGACATACGAAAACAGGTCTTTTTTATTTGCGACCTTTACATGCTAATAAAGATTCTGTAAATGAAACTAATCTGTAATGTAAAATATCAATCAAGAGTCACACCACTTTCTATATTAGTTTCATCCACTAAGAATTCGTGAATTGAAGCCATTATGATAGTAAAGGTGAAACTATTCAGCGAATCAAGACAATCAATATTTTATCTCAGCAAATGAACCCATCAACGAAGTCTTTTTTTAATGAAAATCATAGCTTCATTAAGTTTACAAAGTACCTACATTAAAGTAAAGATACATCAAAAAGATTCGATTTCAAAAAAAAAAAATTATACAAAAAAGTGAATCTCTTTACCATAAATAAATTAGATGTGGTAAAAAATGATACACCTATTGCGATTCTATTCATTTGGGTTAATTAGTTCCTGCTAATTTGTTAAGATTTGTCTATAAATAGCTAAGGCAGAAAGGTCGTACTAACTCTACCGAGAGCTGGCTCTAAAATCCTTCACAGCGTCATTACACGAAGATTTTACCCGCCGATAACTAATCCCCTTTTTTGCCATTAGTATTATTGTATGCGAGGGAAAATGTATCAGATTGAAAGAAAGAAGTCACGTCAAACTTGTTTGCCATAAATAATAAATTGAAAAAGGTATACTTAAAAATATTGAATTTTTAAGAAGTTTGATAATGCAAAAAAAAAAAAATTCATTCAATTTCCAAAAGGTCCGAACAAATCTTCAAATGGAGACGTCAGTATATCGTTGCACCATTCAAATATAGACTGTGAATTTCCTTGAACAACCTCAGACAAATCACACGGTAATGAAGGAAGTAGCGTTTCACTGAGGTCCCAGTTACTATAGGCATTCAAATTTGGGTTACCCTTTCTTTCTTTAGCTTCTTGAAACCAGTGGGAATGGGTCGAATAATACTTTGAAGGAAATACCTCACGCATTAGAGTTTTCACCTCATCGGGAGGAGCTTCTTTATAATATGGATCACGACTACGAGTCTCACTATTCAAACTCTCACTGGCTTCTTCTCTAATTGTGAAGATGTCGAGCATTCTTTCAATATTCAATGCAGCTTCCTTCATTTTAGAGCTTATGTGAGCGACAGTCAGTGGTTTATTAAGAGAAGCAAGAATATCTTTTAGTATTTTCTCGCAGAGTTCAATCATCGAATACGAATTATGCGCCGAAAACAGGAAGCTCTTCTCAGGTAACTCTGAAAACCTTTCATAGAAACTCTCATCTTTCAAAAAATTTAAAGCATTCGCTTGAACTTTTCTTACTTTCCAAGCATAGAAATAGCGATGGCAGAATTCTTCAAGCACTGATAAACAAAATTCAAAAATAAGCCTTAAAGAAATAGACAACTTACACAAATTTTTGATGAGATGCCTGAATTGAGCATCATTCGTTATTAGATGTTCGTAATTTGATGATGTGTGTATTGCATATAGCTGTGAATTGATTCGTAGCAATAACAACAAGGCTATTTTATTTATCCTGTGGAAAGTCATTTGAAGATAGGGATTGATCATGACAGCCGGAGAATGTCCGGGTTTCGATAAAAACAGATTAATATTGACACTCAACGGTAATAATTCACCCACAATGCAATGAAAAACTTTATACATATAAAATAATGCAGAAGACATCAGACCTTCGCTTTCATAGTGTAAAAATATTCTTAAATAAACAGTGACTAAAAATCCTTTGAAGTTCAAAAAATCTTTCAATTTATTCACCTTCAAAGATTGCTCGCCGAGTGTTAGTTCACGAAAATTGATAAAAGACATGCCGTTATCTGGAAAATATTCTTCTAGTAGAAGATCAACCTCAGCGAGAGCATGAGCTAGATCAGATATCTGAACTGGATTACGAATATCAAGACTCATTTCCAAAATCTTTTTTAACATTCTTGTTAATTGTTCTGCACCTTTAAAGTACCTACAGATTGATGCTTCAGACAGAAAATCTTCAATATAGTGTGAAGCCAATTCATAGTTTTCTGTCACTTTCGTATCATAATATCTTGCATCAATTTGTAGAGGGTATCCCATAGAGCAGGAATTGTCAAGATCAGCCATTATTAGATAATACCACATTTTTCGCCCGAGATGATTCAAACTAACTACCCGATGATCACTAACAACGGGCTCCTTATTCAAACCTAAAGCATAAGCCATTCTAATTAGAACACCATTATATATTTGCATATCTCCCTCATCACTCATGTCACAATCTTCCGGAGCAATACTATCATAAAGTCTGAGCAAGAAAAGAGTCTGGAATACATTTAACTTTTTCCTCTTGACTAGTTGAAATTGCTTTACACAAAATTTGACTAGCTTAATGGCATCGCTTCGAATAGGGTACTCATAAATAATGGTTCTATCTTCACCCTGATCAAACGATTTAGTACATTCGGGCCTTATATGAATTGTTAAATTCAAGAAAGATATCCTCATGATAATTAATAAAACGCAACAAGTGGTTAAATCATTGATTAACTCCAAGTGTCTCAATATACCATCGTCAGAATTTCTTTCGGCGAAAACTCGTGAAATATTGTTTTTCAACAGAGGTTTATCTATGAAAGGAAGGAAAGGGTAGACCGCGTCAAAAAAATTATCCACATAAAACCATATCACAGAGACCGGTGGAAGGAACCCCTTGATTCTATCCATTAGCTCATTCACTGTTGGGAAGTCTTCTTTCATGGATTCAGAGAAGCCTTTCAAAGCATTGTTCGCTGGTTTAGACAGATTTTTCTCATGCACAGGTACCTCAGAGAGTTTTTGCTCTTCCGTTTCCAATGAATTATCATTACATATATTCAGACCGTAGTCATCGTTCATTAATTTTGATTGATAAGACCTGAATTTCTCATAGGTGATCTTTCTGTCTACTTCCCTTTGATGGGGTTCAATTCTACTGTTCAATTTTAAACCCCAGCTCCTTTCAGAGTCTTGAGAAAATCTCACAAAGTAAGGATCCGTCACGTACAAGGTCCCCCAAGATAAGGGTCCGGGTGTCGACGAGCGTAATAGCTCATGCCACTTGACAGGCGAATTGTTCTTAGAGAAAGTAAGAGAGCTTGATGAAGCAGTAACAATGTTCACCCCTTTGTATCCGACTGACCTTCTCCACGAGTTCTCTTCTAGCCACAAATCAACTTCTGCCTCGCCATTCATTGTAACATGATTTTTCTCAGCTTTATTACCGAGATGTGGATATTTCTTTGCTTTATTTTCATTTGTGGAAGTTGTACGATAGCTGATATCTGAGGCTTGAATCGAGAATTCGATGTCTTTAATTTTCTCTTTTAGTGATTGTAAAACTGAGTAGGCAGCAGTTTCAGGTTTCATGCTTTGAAAGGATTTAAATTCTTCATGTTCCCTATTCTCTTTTACACCATTTCCTTGTGTTGAACTCGACAGAGAGTCTTGTCTATTATCAATGAAGGTATTGGCATTCAAATGTGCTTCCCTTATGTTTATATCGTAAGCGGATTGAAAGTGACATAAGTGTGCAATGCCGTATTTCACGCATGAAAGACAAGGTTGTCCTTTATCACATTTGACCTTCCTCTTTCTGCACTGCTCGCATGATAAATTCATGCGTCTTGGCCTTTTAATCGCTTCGCTCATATCATCTGATTGGATTTGATTACATGGGGTTTGGAAGATAATAGTTTTGAAGGCTATTTAGTAAGAAGCAAGTAGCACTCGGCCGAAATTTTAGTATGGGTGTGCATATAAAAAGATTGTGAGCAGTTATACATTTATGGGTACCAAACGTTCTACTTGAATTCTACTCTATTTAAATGACTTCTGGGTCAAAATCACAGTATATTCATCAATTACATATCAGAAAAGTTACTATATCTGTTGAAACAGAATAAAGAGAAATATAAAGAAGCATATAGTAGTATATCCTGTTATTGAATTTTTTTTCATTCTTCACTGCTTATTGAACTGCTTGAACCAATAGAGTTGGTCGATTACCACCTTACTCTTAGCATACGCATGTGCTTGAATACTTGGGTCGCATCGAACAGCAAATCCATGTTGCACTCCTTGGAAGAGATCAAATTGGTATCTAACTCCAGCCTTCTTCAAGATATTTTCTGCGGATATTCTCAACTCTTGAGTAAACTGAGTGTCCCCTTCAGCACAGGAAAAGAGGATTGGTTTCGAAATTTTTTCGAGGTCCTCCTCAGTAAGCATAGAAGGATGCGCAAGAGCACCTGCATTGAAAATGCCATTTTCAGTCAATGCTTCAATTGCAAATTTAGCACCGAAACAGTGGGCAACTCCAAAAATCTGAGAATCCTTGTTGGATTCACGCAAACCTTTCAAAAAGCTGTTTACAATAGGCGCTGTTATCTCGGGAGAATGGTTAGCACGAAATGCATTAAAATCCAAAGTTTCAAAAGAGATCACGGGATCCCCCTTTAAGATATCTGGCATCAAAACCATATATTTTCCATTCTTCGATAAAGCATCAGCAACAAGCATGTTATTCTTATACTTATGACCATAAGCGTCTGTGAGAATAACAACAATCTCGCTTGAACCATATTCTTCACCCACACAATATGTGTCCAAACCAAACTTTTCCTTGAAAGTGCCGCTAGTTGCACCTTCGTGGTCGACTGTCTTAAAACAACAAGGTCCCAAAGTGTTTCCTTTCATCGTAAACGCTTCTTGAACTTTTTACATATTTAAAAACTTGTTGTGGGAGGTACTATAGTCTTTTTTTATAAGAAATTTCGCACCCAAAGCTCTCCGATAACTGCGTCGGTCCGAGAAAGATTTCGGCCGAGCATTACTCGGACGAAAAAGCCGTCGGCATCAAGCTCTGCAGCAGCTGATGCAACTTGTGATTCAATAAACTCTATACTATAAGAACTCATCGATTAGTATAGGTCCTAATTAGAATGAAAGGTGATCTTTGAAAGACATAGCATGAGTTCAGAGTATAGCACTCATGGTTCAATTAAACAAGTCGACAAAGAAGCTAGAGAAAACAACGACAGCCATACAGAGAGTGTTCCGAAGCATGCAAGTAGCCAATTAAACAGAGAGAGTAGACAACTACTGTATTCCATTATACTGAGTAAGGAAAAGTATGCACTCTCTTTGCTTTTAGGGTTTTGCTCTTTATGGTCTACCCTGTCCTCATCCTTATATTTTCCAGCGATTCCTGTTATAACTAGAGTTTTCCTGGTTTCACAGTCATTATCGAATTTAGCAGTTGTTGTATACTTAATATGCCAAGGTATAAGTCCTGTGTTAATTGCACCCTTTGCAGATAGCTTCGGAAGACGACCTGTAATACTTGTGTGTTTAATTGGTTATTGCGCTGTGTGCATTGGAATATCCCAGACCAATGTGTACTGGTTAATGCTTGTCTTGCGGTGTATTCAAGCATCCTTTATAGCGCCTGTTGTGTCCATTTCGAGCGGTGCGGTTGGTGATTTTAGTACTAGAGCTGAAAGAGGTACTTTTGTGGGAGTTGTATCAGGATTGACCTTAGTGGGACAAGGTTTTGGTGCTTTGATAGGTGCAGCACTTATACAGGGGTTTTCATGGAGAGCTATTTTTATCTTTTTAGCAATTGGCAGTGGATTATGCTTTATTATATGCTTGTTTGGTTTTCCTGAGACAAACAGACTCATTGTTGGAAACATGTCAATTGCTCCTAAACACATCATAAATAAACTGCCCATACTCTACATTCATTTTCGAAATAGACTTGTTACTTATGAGGATTCTTTAGAATTATCTAAAGTAGAATTCAACTTATTGAGTTCGATAAAGATATTATCCAATAAGGTGATATTTACAATCTTACTAGCAGCGGGAATTCAGTTCACGGGGTTCACAATGGTTCTAGCATCATTTTCGACAGCATTAGAAACGATTTACGGGTACAGTACAATTAAAATAGGGTTATGCTACCTAGCTCCTGGAATCGGCTCCCTTGTTTTCTCCATAATAAGTGGGAGGATCATTGACTGGAACTACAGAAAAAAGATTACTTCGTTTGATAGAGAAAACCAAATAGAGAAAACAAAAATCGTCAAGTTACGGCTTGAAGTATCCGCTATTCCATGCTTTATCAGCATGTTTTCACATATTGGATTTGGATGGTGCTTAGAAAAACAAGTTAGCGTAGCCGCACCCTTAGTATTCATATTTCTCATATCTTCCTGCTGTGTTTTCTTAATGGCAAGTGTGACGACTTTATTGGTGGATTTATATCCGAATCAGGCCTCCTCGCTGACGAGTTGTCTCAACATAATGCGATGCTTACAGGCAGCTCTATTTGTTGGAGTTTTAGATAAAATGGTACAGTCTATGGGACTTGGGGGCTGTTATACCTTAATATCCGGCTTAGTCTTCTTAACAACAATGTTATTATACTACATTTGTTTCAAAACAGCCAAATAGTATTTAAATGTGGTAGCAAAAAGCGAAAAAAAATAATGTACATTATAAGTCATATTGAAGAACTGCATGCCGGTGTAAATGAAATTTTATAGTATTAATCAAGGTAATTGCTAAATCAATTCCAGTAATTACCATATACATCAAAATCCTAGAGCCTCTAGATAATACATATTTACAATTACTGCGTTATTCGAGCGGTGCGGATTTTCAACTTTTTTCAAAAATTCAACTCAGCAAGGTGTCAACTAGACCAGGGTATTCTTTTCTTTTAACCATATTTATCCTATACATATTTGGAGAAGACAAGAATAAATATCTGATGATCTCAAAGTGGCTGCATTAATTTTTTTGCTTTTCTTATATTAAATATCTTGGAATTTAGATGGATTTGCATCTATGGCTCATCATGCTTTTCTTATTTTGATACCATTTTTGTAAGAAAGAACACCAGCCTGATGAAGCAAAATTGATGAACTAGTTTTAGCAACGACATCTTAGTAGAAAGATTACCAATGTATTTATTCTAACAAGGTATACTTATACGCCCGATATTTAGAGACTTTCTAAGTTAGGCGGAAACTTGGTATATTTCGTGGCCTTTATTTTACTAGTATTCTCGAGACGAAAATACGTTTGGACAATAAAATTATAACTTGAAACTGTTTACTCTTCGATTTGTTGCAAGGTGCCAAGCTTCAATTAGCTTCAATCCAATTAGTTTCAGTTGAGCTATGTTTTTTTTGTATAGTAATACGAAATCGAACTGAAGTAATCCAGAAGATTGCAAAATCAGCTGCACATTTATGCTCACAAATGTTTTACGTATTATTGTCCGTCATGCACTGGATCACTATGATTAGAGATCCATTTTAGGCAATACCTTAAGTAGAAATTTGCGGCCCACGATAGTGTAAGGACCAAAAGCAGACAACCATGTTCGACCTTCAATAGTATGCAAAAAAAATAGAAATGGCGACTCCAAGCTAGTGTTTTAAACTTCTCTAAATCAGATAATCATTCGCCACCCCTCAAGATTATTATCTATTCAATTTCAGAATTCAGGATTGCAGACAAGTGTGGCAATTCAGTCTGTAGCGACTCTAAACTACAAAAATATAAAAAGTTTGCTGAAAAGTATGTCAAAAAAAAAAAAAAACTTTACCACATGCTAAAGGGGTAGGTGAGTTTTACTTGAACTGGTGTCTTATAAGCTGGTATATTTCGTAGTTTGGGAATGTTGTTTTTATTTATACTTTTATTTCAAAATTAAGAGACGCGAGTACCGCAAAATAGAATGTCTTTCAAAGTTTTAAGAAACACTTTTCAAAAAATAAAAAAATTATTAGCATGTAGTAAGTACTACGATGAATGTTATGAAGCTATAGAAATTAGGAGAGTGCCTAATATCTGATAAATCCTTTTGGGAATATATTTGGTCTTAAGATATTGTTCCCAGCAGCATGATAAACGTGATAGATACCTTTCAAAGAGTTGGCCGTTATGCAAAGCGGCGTCCCCACGGTGAACAGCAGACCAAACATCATAATAATCAGATATTACCAGTGACTTCATTTTTATTAACGATACATATTTAAAATGACATGAAGTTAGAATCTCCTTTTCATGTCAGTGGCGATAAGCTAATAACTACGGTTGTCGGTCTTTTATATGTTAAAGCTACCTATGAATTAACGAATGAGTAGAATCTATGTATGTGTCTTCAAAGTTATAAGCTTACCCTTCCATAGGCTAAAACTTTTCACAGTATAAATGAAGGGGCGATTCGAGCCTTCAAGAACTTGAAATATAGCTTCAGTAGGCACGAGGTCTATTTTGCAGCATTTTTTTCCAAATGTATGAAGTCACGAGTAAAGTCCAAATGAATTATTTTGACAGATTGACGTACCCACTTTTTATGCTTCACAAGTGTATAGATTGCCTCCAATCGCATGGACTTAGGAGGCAAATGCATCTAATCTAACTGCAAAAGTACGTGGTGAATTTGCTACCAATATGCTGCAAACGCAATAATGTATGTTCAATCAAAATGATAATATTCCTAAACTACTCATAATATCTAGCTACTTGTTTTTCTAAGTATGTCCAAAATTTTGAACCGTTTTCACCATGAGCGCCCTTTTCCACATCATCTCTAATAGAACCGAATCTCCCCCATGGGGCTAAAAATGAGCCGTTTTTTTCAGTACTGACTTCCGGAGAAAGAGCAGCAAACAATTCAGTATAAGCTCCATGTCTTGGGGGATGTAGAGTTAAATTAAGTAAAGAGCGCAGCCAAGATGACATATGTCTTTGTAAATCTGTTTTCAAAAACCCAGGACATAATGTAACAGATACAACATTATCAACTTCGGGGTGATGCTTAGTCCACTGAATTGACGTAATAATAGTTCCCACTTTTGATTGACCGTAAATTTCAAAAGAAGGATACTTCTTGGATGAATCTTCATAATTCAAATCATCCCAGTTGATTCCACCTTCGTCTGTAGAATTCACATGTGCAAAAGATGCAACCCAGACAATACGACTCAAGTTCTTAGGGTTAGTGTGAGAAGTTTTTATAAGTATAGGATCTAATAACTTTTGCAATAAGAAGGGACCAATGGTGTTAGTACCTAATTGCAATTCGTATCCTTGCTTTGTTTTTGAGCCAATAAGGAGGTGTCATAATTCCTGCATTATGTATTATAATATCTAATCTTTTTTCTTTTTGCAAAAACTTTTCTACAGCAGGCTTTACGCTCTCCAAATCACTAAGATCTAGTTCTATTTGTTCAATTAAAGGCTCATTCTTATTGAATTCTTCGGCAATTTCTATTTGCATATTCTTTATTGCAGTCTGAGTCTTTTCTTTATTCCTGGTGAAGATATAAACTTTAGCATTCGTTGCACCAGCTAATAACTTAGCTGAATGATAACCTACACCCGTGTTGGCTCCTGTAACTATGACTACCTTCCCCGTTAGATCAGGGTAATCCTTTGGGGTGTAGTTGGGTTTGCCCGGAAATAACTCAAAAAAAAGTTGTTTAAAAACGGCATAAGAAAATCTCGGATGTGGCATTTTCTTGAAAATCTATTTATGAAATTGGTTTCTGATTGATTCACAACATGCCCACTGAAATATAGTTATGAGACACCCTATTACTCTGCTTTATACTCTTATTGATTACAAATACGTCGGCGGTCCTCGGAGATAACTGACTGCAAGATGTCAATTCCTTTAAGAATGCGGAGGTAATGTGTCTTTGGCTCAGAAGACATTGCGCGGATCAAAGCTATATTGGTAATATCGCCGAAACCAAGTTTCAAATTAAGAACTCCATTGGTACATTAACTAGCATAATCTATAGCAACAATTCGGGAATAAGAAAATTGGTTGTAAAATTGTAACTCATATTAACGGTGTAAGGGTTTGAATAGCTCATTTCAAATTCAATAAGTTTCTTATTGACCAAAGTGATCATCCACATGGACATGGTAATTCTTTCATTTCTTTATTTTAACGAAACGATGATGCTTAAGCTATACATTTGAAATCAAATTAACCCACAGATTCTGTTCATGAATGGGACGCATTGGATGTGTCAAAAAAATTGAAGATGCAAATTTTCCAATTTTGTCCCGGTAAGATTCGATAATGATGCAAAAAAGGGTACAGTGTGTACCATGATTTGCAAATTGACCATTCAATATCAATTACAATAGCTTAGACATTTTGAATTGACCGGAGTAAACAGTATATTGAGGGATTGTGGGGTTTCAAAACACCGACTAAAGGTTTTGCTGCTGATAAGAGACATGTGAAAGTCAAGCTTTTGATATTAATGGAATTCCTCCAAAAGTCAATTTTTCCTGCTGGCTAATTTATTGGGAATTTTACCAGAAAATACAGAGAGTTGTATTATGGTTAGAAGAGGTGTTCTCTAGTTTGAAAATTGACAATATATAATATGGAATTGTCAAAGCATTTGCCGCAAAATCGAAAATCTCAATTTCTTTAACATCAATGTCAAATATGTAACGACTTGGTAATTATAGTAACTCCTAAATTTGGATAAAGTATATTGGCCATAGTCAAGCAAAGCACTGGATAACTCATGAATTCGTCATTAGTTCCTATATCGCTGAGTGTCTCTTCATGACTATTGCTAATCATATCTAAATAGGGGCGTTATCCAATACCAACAGTTTTCACTCCAGTGCATCTTATGGTACCATGGTAACGATTATTAGTGACGTTACGATAGACGGACCTATTATCCCAGATGGCTATGTAATTATCCTTTTGAATCTGATTTGGATGACATGACTAAGATACAAAAGTTCATCAAGGTAGCTCTCGATAAGAGCACTCTCCTAATCAGAAAGACCATTAATAGAGGTAAAGTAGTACCCAATACTGTATATAGATTTCCATCCAGTAAAAGGATTAGTACGTACAAGGGAATAAACTGCTGAGACTCGTCACCTACATTTTTAGGTGCGCCCTGGAGATATGTAAATAAAGACTAAGCTTTCGTCTTTTTTGACAAAAATCATCAAAACCTTAGACTCCTTATTTTTTTAAATTGCGACATTGTTTGCTCAAGAAGGATTACAAAAATGAACAGTTTCGTAAACAGTTCCTACATATGTGAAGACTATCCTCTACTGAACCTTTTGGTAACAAGTTTATAGTTACGTCAAATTTTAACATAGCATGTCACCAAGATGTAGGTGCGATATCGATATAGGTGGCGGCAAATTTGGATGAGGATTGACAATATTCACAAAAATAGTCATTACAAGGTAGCTTGATTTATATGTGTATATGTACTCTACTGTCAACAGGCTTACAGCTTGTAAAACGAGCTACTTAACAATACTTCAAGTAAATTAATTGACTAGAAACAAGTAGAAATTTAATGAATAACAATTGCACTTAAAAGAGGGAATATCAAAGTTATTAAATAAACTCAACTAACTAACTAGTACCACCTTTAAAAATCAATAGAACATCACAAACCCTAATCCTTTAGAGAGAGATCAGTCGAAGACTCATACAATACCAGACGTTATACATGGTTCCCAGTGACATTGAATACTTCCCAAAAAACGTCTCGCAAGCTTTCCATATCATATTCTTTATCCCTCCAACTATCCGATTCACTTTCGTTGACAGAGAATGCAAAATCAATTATGAAAACTTTTCCTTCTTTAGTATAGAGAATATTGTCTTCTTTAATATCCCCATGGATAATTCCGTGTCGATGAATAACCTCCAATTGCTTCTTAGCTTTC
The DNA here is from genome assembly GCA_030556595.1 of Debaryomyces udenii. Lineage (NCBI taxonomy): Eukaryota > Fungi > Ascomycota > Pichiomycetes > Serinales > Debaryomycetaceae > Debaryomyces > Debaryomyces udenii. The sequence continues at coordinate 22,616 of JAKTUI010000015.1, read as the reverse complement.
AAATATGTTTCTTCGTTGCATGGCATTGGAATTGTATCTACGTACTTAAACAAGTTGAAGTAACCTTTGGCATGATACCATTTGTTTGCCGTCACCTTCAAATATCCGGGCCTGTGTCGCACATAACAGCTGTTGAACTCCGGGTCCTCAAACAATATCCTGCAAAAGCGCCTCTCGTTGTGGTAGCTTTCAACACATTGTGTTACTATCTCTTCGTAAGTATGCACATACTTGTCGTGCACTCTCTTTGCCATTCGAGGGTCGTAAATCTTCACGACAAGTTTCTCCTTATCTGCAGCAGCGTTAAACAAGTATTTCTGCATATAGTGTGCATCAATTCTGAATAGCTGTGTATTGTAAAGGTCACCATTTTGCATGTAGACGTCGTCATCCTCTTCGAAATCGAGATGTTCCTCAGCTTCCTCTTCTTCATCCTCTGGAATAGAATCCATATGAGTTGAGGGTTGGGTTCCTGCAATACTAGGACGACTGAAGGAAGTATTGGAGTGACTAAATGAGCTGTCACTTCGTTCACTTCCTGAATCATGAGCCAGTAGTGCATTTTCGTATTCTGACGAAGACGCACGCAAATATTCCCTGAAATCGCGCATCTTTTCCTGTCTTTCTTTCAACTTCTCATCGTCGACAACAGCCTTGAAAATATGGTGCAAAAGTGCTTCTCGCAATGTGGGTGCAGCCGAGTGACAATCCAATACTTTATATTTAAGTGGTATAGTCTTTTTTTTCATACCGCTATTAAGCTCACTCTTGTGCTCCTCAAAATAATCAAGGTCGATCTCGACAAAGATGGCCACAAATGAATCTGTAAGAATACCCATGTTTGTCTTGAAGTAGACCAATTGGCTGATAAGTTGTCTCATAAATTCAGGAACTTTCTTCTGAGCCAAAAGATGAGTTCCAGGACCTGATATGCCCCTGTATTTGTTAGTTGGTAGTATAGTGGGCATCTTCACCTCTATAGCACAAAATACCAGAAAATCGTTCCTGATTATAAGTATATCTGACAGCACCTTGTATCGGGTTCTATCAGAGCTGCTTTGAGTAGAGAAGTCTTGTACGAGCTTAATTTTTGGTTGGAAAAGGTTGGCCAATAACGAAGATACAGGCTTCACTAGAAAATCTCTAAATGTCATTTTAAAAGTGTCCTCTAAGTCACCAGGAGAGTGTAGCATTTGGTAAGGGAAATGAAACAGAAAGCCATGTAGACTCACAATTAATTTCTTGCTTGGCACTGACGTTATTACGTTAGCTATCGTATTTGCTATCTCCTCTTTTTTGATTTCACGGAAACAATCATCTATGTACAAGAACTGACTTAGACTCTTGCTAAATTGACTTTCTGTTGTAACACTACTGCTGCTTGTCCAACTGTGCCTGTTGTCAATTTCATACTCACACATAGGAAGTGCCAACACGAATCGAAAGAATTTTTTGACTAAGTGCTGATCGTTCAAGCTATTTAGCAACATACCGTATTCATCAAATTTTATTTTAGCAACTCCTTCATTCAAAAAATCATCTATCATGTCATATTCTACTTTGAACAATTGCTGAATCAAAATTCTGCAAGTCACGGAGTTTACTCTAAACGCTTGGAAAAAGTCATGATAATCGTAAGTATCCGTGGCCTCACCATTGATGCTTTCTTGTACTGTCCTATGCAATGGATGTTGCAATAGTAGGTCTGAAGCTTCCATATATAATCTTGAGCCATCCGTAGTCCACCATTTTATTAGGCGCCGGGGAAACTGGATACTTAACATTTTTTGCAGCATATATTTTATGCTTATAATGTAACGTGGTTCATACACGACTATTTCATGTTTTACTACTCTAGTTCACTCTCATCTTCATTACAACAGCTTCGACCAATTTTAAACCCACTTAGTTATACAAAATACATACATCTATACATCGGTTATTTAAAATAAAAGACTGCTAAATAAAAACTCAAAAAACTAATTAGATCTTACCTTTACAAATCAATAAAACTCAGCATAGCCGAAACCAGGGCACTAGCATTCGAAGCTTAATCAGTATCAGCTGTTATTCGTTTTCACTTGCGAATAACATAGGAATAAAATTTACATATTAGGTGACATTAGTTAACGATAGTGGTCTAAATATGAAAATATGCTGCAAAATAACTTTATAGTATGGTGTTTTTATTGAGTAATGAAAATGAAGGTTTTAGTTTCAAGTGAGCTATGTTAACAACAAAATATGTCAAATTAGAATCTTAAATACTCTGCAACATATTTTGTATTCAAAATGCATTTCAAGAAGTGAGTTAGCTTTACCTTTTCTTAACCATCTGTTGACATTTCTGGTTTTTCTTACGTAATTGAAAGTCTCACGATTACGTCTATTCTGTGGGAGTAAACAAGATAGAAGTACAAACTGCGAGTATCAATATACCCTAGCGATTCAATTCTCATTCTAGAAGCTGCGTACTAATTTTTTTTTGTTTATAATCTGACTATTAGTATTGTAATGAATTAGAATACCGCAGCATTACAATAGACGTAACGATCAGCCACGAGTTGTAGGTATGATTATGCTAGAGCTCTGCAGCTGTGTTTGAATATTTGCACCCCAGATATGGATGTTCATTTAACATTTTCAGATTACATTTCAAACACAGGGCGAACGTTTAGTCTGAAATTGAACAATAAATACTTCATCTTGGAACACAATCAAATTTTCTACAGACATGTTGACACCTATCATATATATTAAAGAAAAATTATACTGTTTTCATGCTAGTCGTTTTTGTTGTTCCTGAGAAATTATCGAGGATAAAAACTGGAAATTCATGCTAGCAAATGCCTTGCTTGTAGTAAGTAATGAAGATTAATAAGGGTGGAACATCAAAACGTTCTACCATCATCAAGCAGTTTATAGTGGTACATGAAAATATAAAAATGCTACGTCGGAAGAAACTGCTAGATGTAGGGTCATCAAGTTTGTTGTTGATATGATCTCTATTAACCTAATAATCATCGCCCTAGCCAAACAAAACGGATAAGCCTTTGACTGACTTGAATTATTATCAATCAATAAATTATGCAAACATATTGCTATATTAGAGAACTAAACTAAAGCGTTGTATGACACGGTTAATAAATGTCTGTATATTAAATATTATAATGGACCTTCAATCGAAGCCGCAGATATACTGTCAAGAACACATTTGAAGACTGTATTTACTACATCATGACCCCATAGGTTATCTAAATGTTCATGGTTCAAAATCCCCTCAATAGTGGTATCCGCAGGCAACTGATTTTTTATAACATCTATATTGATTAACGAATCTGAGGTTCCATAAATAAGATGAATCGGAACTTTGATGTTCTTTAATGGGTAAGAAATCGGATTTAAGCCCATAAAGCCGAATTTTGAATCATGAAACATTTGAAACTTTTTCGAAGAAATTATTTGGATCCAGTGAACCACAGTCTTAACAGAAGTTGTTGAATATAAATGGGCATAAGAAGCTAACTTTTGAGTCTTTTTGATGTTTTTCGATCTCCAATTGAATAATAAATGGTTGGCTATATCAATTGTAGTCCCGAAAAATGCTGGATATAAAACATGTTTCCAAAAAATAATCGAGGATATAAATACTTTCCTCGAAAACAATAGAAACAAAACGTTAGGAGATGATCTCAATAGAACATCTATAAATACCGAGTAAAGACCATGTGGCGTGGTAGCTGGGGATATGGCAACGAGTTTTTCAATTTTTTCATTTAGTCTTGGATTTATCGCTATACTAGCAAACGCTTGCGCCGAGCCTTGTGAAAAACCAATATATATGAGATTCAGTTTCCCTGTGGTCTCCAAAATGTAATCAATAGTGCTTGGAATATCGAAAAGTGCAAACTCATCAATCGAGAAATCCCAAAATTCCTCTGAATCATTACTAAAGAATAAATGTTTCTGCGAATACTTGTTACCGCGGTTGTTGCCTAACCAAACATCATATCCCAAATCATATAGAATGAAAGGCAAATTCGCACCTTTATCTATCATGGTAACCCAAATTTCGCTGTCTTGTAGTAAGCCGTGATGCAAATAAGCAACTTTCCCATTACTTGGTCTTTCCTTGCGATTGGAACCAACCTTTACGAGTCTTTGGATTGTGAGAAGATAATTGTCCTTCGTTTTTATAATATGACTCTCAATATCATAGCCGAATAATAGACACATTTCTTGAATATTTCGACTCTGTACTAAATCATTCATTGAAGTATACTCTTCGGGATTGGTTTGAAGTTTGATATTGTAATGCACATGGTACTTGATTTCTGAAAGAATCTGACGAAATTTTATTGTTGAATTCAGGGTTGAAATCACAACGGCAAATTGTTCTACCTTATCATTAAGCACTTCAAATATGTGTATGATTGCTAATGGCGTAAGAATTCTAAGAAAAGACGTTAAAAGGCCTATGAAAGCTAAAGCGAATGAAATGAAAATGACGAGCCACTCTCTAATGCTTAAGCGTCCTAAAATTGGAAGACCCATAGCTACGTATAAACTTATAATAAAAGAAAGAAGATTAGCAAAACATCTCGTGAATATATTTAAGAAGGATGGTTGCTCTTTGCAGATTATCCACCTGACAAGCACGCATAAGCAGTGTTCAAACGCTTCCTACTTTGTCCACTAGGAAATGTGTGCACACCACCAAAAAATGCATTTCAAGATTTAATGTTTGCTGTATTCATAAGCCATTGACATATGTACCTACATATAGCATAAGTCGTCGATGGTTATAACAAAAAATTATATTGAATCCGTTTTAGAATAGACTTGCTTTTGGTCTGAAACCGATAGCTGGAAGCAGTACGGACGAGGCATTCGAACAGATAAATAATCATCGTACCTGTTCGGGAGCACACTATTTACGAAAGAAGGCTATCAGTGTGAAGAAAGTACACAACATAACCAAAAGGATTCAAATGGCATACTCTCAAAACGAAGGACACTCATTCACATACAGTACTTCTCGCTATTGAATTTGTACAAAATGCAAGATTCTGTAGGTTTAGCATGATGCAGATGATCAATATTGCAGTCACCGATAGCAGCTATAACCAATTTCTCTACTGCACCGGCCATAGAATATAACAGGACCAGGACTCGGTTCATGAAGACATAACGAAGATACTTTGTACTTGCACGCGGCAACTACATACAAAAGATGGTCAACATGGGGCTCTTAAGACTCCGTACACGGATATGATACTGAGGATGTACCAACTTGACTGCACTATTTTTCTATAAGTTTGACAAGGTCAGTAAAAACGGAATTCTCCTGGCGGTGGTGGCGGAGCCAGAAAAGGAGAAGGAGCTGACCATGATGGAGATGCTTAAGAAGTACGACTAATTTTCAAGTAAAAGAGCGGCAAGTTCTAAAAGGCGGTCTTAGTCTTATTGATACAGATGTACAAAACATTTGCACTATGCGAAACAGGCCAGACACTAGACCTACTACACTGCCCCCTGAATTCTGCGATTGTCATATGGGCAAGGTAGAATGTGGTGGAGGTGTTTAACGGCTGGTGGGCACTACGTATCACGACTTTGAGATAAAATGGCTCACTTCACCACAAACTCACCATACCTTTGCTAGCGTTCAAAGCAGCGTCCCAACCGCGAAGTTTATTTGAACTTAAAAATTGGGGCAACGCTAAATTCGGCAGCCATAAATTTGTCTGTGCTTCTGTGATGAACAATTTGAGTTGAATAGACAGTACAACATAGCAGTGCCCGGTATACAACCACACCAAATTGTTCCCGGTTCGTTTGTTCACAATGATGTTAATGAATCACATTAGTGCGTGTATTAAAGTTTCGCTTATCAAAAGTAAAATATTGTTAATGATAGTATATTTCTACCTTCAGGTTTATTCTTTTAGTTATATCATCACTATTTGATTGTCTTTATGCCTTCGAAGTTCTTCGGAAAAGACTGTAGTTGGATGACTAACGTGTTTTGCAAAGCCTAACAGTACAATTTGACAAATATCTTTAACTCCCTCGAAGAAGATATCAACAGCAGTATGGGAAAAGGTCACTTATTTGTTTTCGAATTTGATCTGGGCGATTGGTTTCATGATATTATGTTTCTGCAGGGAAAAAAAAATCATACGATAAACTGATTTTGTGATGTATATTTCTCGGAAATCGGCTCTTGTATACGAAGCCGACTTGTCAAATTTCTTCAACTGCCGAGGACATTTTGTTAAAATTAACCGATTTATAGCTGGAATTAAATTTATCTGCATACTATCTTGTGCAGTTAATCATGTTTACGCTAAGTTCGGAACGGAAGGCATTAAGAATTTTTTTCATATTTTGTGATTTTTTCGAGTCGTTCTCGACCATCCGAAGATATTACTGGGATTATGTATTAAAAAATAGTATTGGATTCGAATACGGATTCATTTTATGTTTTGATTGTCTCCATATACTTGAGCCAAGAAAATACATAGAACTACTGAAGTATGAGGCTACTTAACTTCGGAGACATGGGGGTATTTTTAAAGCCATTTCTTTCCGTTTTTCATTTGTTGAACAGAATAATTTGGTCTGCATTAAATGAAAGAAATATTTTTCAATTAGTGGTAAATTTTTGGATAAATTTTTCTCCAGTTTTCATATGGCTATTGATATTTAAGAATGCAGGGTTAATACCTAAGAAAATAAGGCCCCATATCTACGTTCAGTTTGCCATGAGACTAGATAATTACATGTTTAACATTCGGGATTCATTTTTGGAGTCCTGCCTCCTGGTAGTATGCTTAGTTTTTGGAAGTTTTTTGTTATATTTGAAGGTTTATAAAAGCACGGGGAACTTCTGCGAGGAAGCAAACAGTGGCAATTCATCTACTTCGTCTTTTGAAACAAGCTCAAGTGATTCTGTGGACTTAGAGAACCAGGTTAACGGACTTTATGCGTTATCGAGTTTTGATTCGCCATCAGTTGTTCCTTCAGATGACTACCAGCACAAAAAGCATAACAAAAACTTGGAATTTTTGGAAAAGCAAACGCCGTCTTTAATTCCATCACAAACATTCAACATCAATCAAAAGATATTAAGTCAAATTCAAATGGGTGGATTTCAACCTATGAATTGTTGGTACTTAGCTCCTCCAATTTTATGTGCATCTAGTTGGTTCATCTTAAATTTAGTTTATGAATTGAAGGAGCCTATCAATGCTCTGAAAGATATTTTAGCGTGGGCTTCGTATGTTTTGGGTCATTTCTTTGTTCCTTTGTTCGCAGCCATATGGTTATACGTATTCCATGCGCCTGGTGCTCTTAAATTATTCTCTTTCGGCCTCGGAATGCAAAATATTGCCGGAGTATTAACTCACCTACTCTTCCCAAATGCTCCTCCATGGTTTATTTCTCTTAAAGGCGAAAATGCTAAAGCCAATTATGACTTACCTGGATACGCTGCCGGTTTGACTAGGGTGGATTTTCATATGGGGACGCATTTACACTCAAAAGGATTTCATGCCTCACCAATTGTTTTTGGTGCCATCCCGTCGTTGCACTCTGCAATGGCTGTAATGGTCTTTTTCTTCGTAAGCCATTTTTCACGGTGGACCATCTTAAAAATCGCAGCTTTATCATTTATCATACTACAATGGTGGGCTACCATATACCTAGATCACCATTGGAGATTAGACTTAATCATTGGTATGTTTTATTCCATTGTTTCTTTCACCATTTTGAAATTATGGAGCAAAGGTCTCGCAAAGGTTGAAGAGGACTTCATTAAAGCAAGGCTTAGGCTTGATTTCAAAAATGGGTCTACAATGGGTATGAGAGTTTTCAAAAATACTAAACTACAAGGATTTTTTGATCCCTTATCCTAATTATAACAGCACTACATAGTCCAGTTCGCCTGGTCAAACAATCACTAGATTTCTTGGTATTATACATATTTTTATGTTACATAATGCACATACAACCATTAGAGACTAATTTAATATTTAAACTCACTCAAAAATTTACTTTTAACTAGCGTTCTATAGTTTTTTTGGGATGAAAATGGCAGTAATAGCATCAAACCTAGTTTATTGAGCTTTTTAAGGAGTGAAGAACAAAATTTGGTAATTAGCTATAAATAGTTTATTGGGATATTATACAACCCAAATATTTAGGAAAACGCGCTATACCCATATTCCGCCACAAAATGACTTTAAGCAGCCAACAACATTAAATGGTGATGTTTACTCTTACTCTTAGAATATCTTTCTAGCTTTCTCTTGCCATGAATTCGTGCATATCTCAATATCATAAGATTCTCGATTAATTCATGAGCCAATTGATAATCTGTAGTTCTTCGGGGTATTTGTATTATTAAAAAAGGCATTGTTCTCAAAAAATCATTCTACATATTTCGCAAGCTACTTTAGAGCTTAACCATCACTATTTTGCAAAATATAAATCTGTTAATATGGAAAGAGATAATTTTACACATGAAAATATACTCTTCTATCTATATTCGATGTCTTCGAAGTCTAATAAAATAATAGACCTCCAATCGTTTAAAATTCAATATTGCAAATGGACAATTCTAGTCGGTTATAACGGCTTCCATTACATTAGGCATTGCAGGAGTCTAGAAAAGGCGATGCTACCGATACTAAGGATTGTTATGAGTTTAAACCAATGTTTAGTGTTATCAATGTGATTCACACAAAGTATTAGTTCAGTACTGTTTAGAATAAGATTGTAGGGAGATTAGCACATAAAAAAGCGACGAGTGAATAACTCGGATTCCTCATTTTACTATGAATGCAATCAACCTATGATCGAAAGCCTGCTTCGATTCTTGTTGGCACCTTTGATGTGTAATATGAAATCATCAACAATCATGTTACTATGACTGTCCTCTACTTTGCTCCCTAATCTGAGAAATCTTTCCTAGGGCATTTAAGCTGATAAACACCCACACAGTGGTAAAAGCCATAGCGTATGGGGATTACTTGCAGAATTGGCATCCCTGATTAATCAGGCACTAAAGAAAATCTGTACTGTATCTTTCCTTTAGAGCTTGTATCAAAAAGTTGCCAATGGTGAGTAGGCAAAATCACCAAATAAGGCCCGGGGGCCCAAGAAAGGTTCATTGAAAATAAGGCAAATAAGGACAAATCAAGGATACCAGTCCCAAATTCGCTTGTTAATATTCTCGACGAATTGTAGTCTACGGACCTGGCTGTCTATGATATACATATCACGAAATAAATACCTCAATGCTCATGCTACAATAATTAGATAAAGAGAAAGTTTAGAGAAGTTAAATCACCATACGTAGATAATTCATCACAGATTATAACTCTCAGAAACTACCCAGTCTTCTTGAATACAAGAAGTGACAATTGGTGAAACCCATGTTACTCCTTCTGTGAGCACACGGCCCACCAATACATGATCCCCATTCTAGGTCCCAATACAAAGGTCATCATCCAAAGCGTGTGAAAATTGACTTTCGTCGAATTTAACTTGCGGCTCTTCATTTCTAAGATACCTGTCCAACTGGTCAAATATGACGAGTGTCGATTTGACGATGTTCAGTCTACTTTATATGCTATTTTTATTATTATTTTAGCGGGAGCTGAATCTGCTATTGGTTTAAGTCTTCTTGTTTTTTATTGCCCTTTGTTCGTAGTTTTGTAAATTTACAACACCTTCAAGTATTCTGTATTTGAACGTAATATTTTTGGGGAACTGTAGTATTTTAAAGATCTTAACGAGTTAGGTAAAATATACCCATATTCGCAACCTTTATATAGAGAACATATAATCCTCGAAATTAGTTGCAACTTGCCAGATCCGCGTTAAGACATTTTATTACATAATATATGAAGAGCGTACGGCAAAATAATAAAAACAGCTTTCTCTTCCTATTCCGTATTCGCTATATACATCATGCCAAGCATGTATTTTTCGGGAATCAAGATACCAACTACTATATTTCCAGTGTGAGTATACTAGGATAAACTCATCATTAGATGATAGAGTTCAAAAAAGCAATGAACAAAATAGTGCCTTTTTATTTACTCGTTTTTGTTCGATGAATCAATCGATCACTCTAAGGTATGCAATAGTAGGAATTTTCTATAGGGATACCATACATGAGCTTAATTTTATAAAGGAAAACTCAGCAAAACAATATTTGCTATAGAAAGTAAGGATGATGAATGACTACCGACGATACTGTGCTTGATAATTTAATGTCTAGGCTAATGAAAAACTTTTCCATGAAATATAAATGTAGTGAGTTTTTAAATGGTTCATATCGAGACAATTCAAAAGAAAATGGTAAAAAGTCCTGGTAAGTACGAATACGGTCTTGTACTTAGGAAGTTGTTTTGTCGAATAATATATGATGCTGCTAAAATTTATCCAAGTCTTGGCCAAGTTGCAAAATAATCTGATATAAGATCTAAAAAATGTTCATAGAATAAGGTAGCTACTACGATATGATTACCAAAGAACTTGGGATTAATGAGGTTCTTGCAAGTTCACCATTCAATTCACAGCTTACAGCTCATTATTTGGGATATCGGAATTGAATACCGAGCCACAAAAGATATATATTGATATCATTGTGGGAAAGAGGCCAAATGTTGAATGATTTCAAAACAAGCTATATCATGGTATTAAATCGAGACTCAGAAATCTAATTGTTGGTAATTTTCCATCATGGTATTAGGTTTGACAATATGCATGTTTATGTATCGGGTAAAATCATTATGATAGACTTCAATTTAGACTTTATCCAAAGAATGAAAAGTGTAAGCCAAATATTGTTAGAACACTCGACAAAACTTTTTCAACGTATCATATACTAAATACTGGCAGTCAAAATAGGACTTAAAAGCTACTAATATAACAGTCAATCTGGCGAGAACGATCCCTAGAGCAAAACGTCTGAAAATTACCTTGAATGATAATGTCAACTTCGCTGATATAGTTCCTGACAAACTGATTGCAGATTTCAAGTTGATGTCCTTCACCCTTTTGCTTTACATTCGGTAAGGTCGGAGTATTCTGAAATGTTGGATTCCTAAATATCCACCAGCAGCTCTAGGAAAAACATTTGCAAATGGATCTGGCCCCTCGGTGTTACCGGCTATGTCAAAATTTATTTCCAGCCTGCCTTTCGTATCAAACGATCGCCCACCCTCTTGAAGAAAAATCTCGCTATTGCGGATCTTAAAGTCATTCCTCGTTGTTTAAGTTTCCAAATCATTAAAACCATAGTAGTCTATAGTTATTTGTTTGCCATCCACTAATCTATTATTTAAAGAGTCCCGAGAATACTTATCGATCTGAGATAAAAACCCAATCGGTAGCACAGAGGAAGGCTTGATGAACATATTTTCTTAGAACCAAAGCAGATACAACCCTAGGGCTCAACTCCCTATTTGGAAATGAAGGCCGAGTTGTCTGCAGCCTCAATTGTGTATGGTTTGTTAGGTTTGACTTGTAGACCTTCATAGCTATCTTCAAATCCTCAAACCCGTGGGTCAAATATAGTTTCCTTTTTTTGGAATCACCAATGGCGAAATATATTTCAGGAAATCGCATATCTGTAGCCGACTCATCCAAGCCAATATGGATGATATCGGGCTTTAATATACCACGCCTAATCAAAAGAAAGTTTTATGATTGAACCTCTTCCAAAAAATGATGACACCACAAATGTCCTCTTATAGTTCTTGCTACTTCTTGATCGAAGTATCATTGGATATCATTTTCCAAACGCATGGCCTCTCACGTGGATAAATGTATTTCTCTAATAAGGGTTTAGGTCGAATATTTGATTCTCTAATAGCGCTATCGAGCGGAGCAAGATGGTTCTCTTTGATTTCATCACTACTCATCTCCCTAAATTCAGCTTCCATTAATGCATTGGTGAATGTAAACGATAGCGGACATAAAAGGCATAGGTTCTAGTAAAACAGATACACTCTTGGTTACTAATCTTTCCGAAGAAGCTTGCTCCTTCTCACCTCCAAAACATCGAACCCTTAATATGTGATAATTCAAAAAGATTCTTGCATTCAGCTTATTGTTATTTTTGAGCCTTATTGTATAATGCAGCATTTACCCCAATTCTTCAGCTGCTTGGATCATCCAAGCGATGGCATTCCTCTTTTCGCTAGAGAATTGCATGTATGGAATTACACAATCAATTTGGTATCTACCCTGCTTTGCATGTCTTGTGAATATTTATAAAGCGCCAATGTTACTACACAATAAACTGAATCGAAGCGAATAGACAAATTCGTTGCAGTTTATGATTTTTGCGGGTTATTCTCTTACGGCTGGAGAAAGTTGTAAACTTGCACTGTGCTTTTAAATCAAAAAGGATTCGTTTTCTTTTTAAACGATAAGGATAATATGAGGGATATTGCACAATATTCTCTGCCAAGACAACCTAATGAGTACTGGAGTTTTGATAGACTATTCTCTGAAGAAACGGAATTTAGGTCGTTCTTGGATACGCACGAGAAACAGAATTTTATGGAATTGAACAAATAGATCATCATTGATCCTATACCCTTTGAGGCCCGGAGCACATTGCTGAAATTGGAGGTTAATATCAAAGAAATTTACATACGTAATGTATTGTACACTGGTGTTACCTTAAGTGATATGAAGGATGCAAGAGCAGTTGCAAAAATGCTAGGCTTTGATGAAAGAGAAGTTCTAAGGGTCATAGTACAAGTATGTTAGAAGTTCCCTGAGAAATCCATTAGAAGCGAAAGTACTGGTTCAAATATCAACACAGCTAAAGGCTCGATGAATCGTATCATAATAAAAGATTACTTTTTTATTCAGAGGCCGTTTTGCATGAAAGACTTGTCGTTGCAACGATTTTCTTTCTCGAGTTGGAAGAAGATTTCTTTTATGAACAAGTTAATTCCCTGGAGTATGCAATTGCCCGCATAGGTGCCATTGAAGATTTAATGAAGAAAAAAATTATGAAGAATTCCTATCGTTCTGACTTTTCGAAAGAATTCCAGTCTTTACTTTCGAAGAATAAGATAATTTTTGCTTTGATGCCTTTGAGAATCCTAGCGGCTTTTTTCAATAATGGCACTTTTAACAAAAATACTCTTTTGAGGTGGTTCGAATTCATGGAATTTTTCCAATCTACTGAAGAAATGAATCCTTATATTGAAGAAAAAGAGCATTTAATCATAATCAGGTCTTATGTGTCGTGTATTTCTTTTGAATTGTTGGATACTACGAGCGATGAAACTAACTACTTTCACGATCCAAAGCTGCTCAAAAGAATTCATCTCGTCATTATCAAGTTTTTGAAATCCAATGCAATAATCATGTACACTTGGCTCATGGTACTACAGGAGGAAGATAGTTTACTGGGGTCTTTCGAAGAAATGATTATTGGAGTAAGCGAAAGGAAAGTATTAAGTTTCGTTGACCTATAAGAATTAAAAAAATTATTTGCAGATCGGCTGCTTGAGTTCGATCTTTATAAAGACTTGCAGAACATGAAAAAATATGTTGATGACAATGCACCCTTCGTTTACATGATAACGGGCCTGATACTTTCAAATTCACTCTCAGTGATTAATATTGACCAGACATCATCTTCCTACATCTATGATATTTTGCATGATACCTATCAAGATAACTTACCTGAAAATCCATTTTACATAGACGCTGTGGCATATGCAAAGAAGAAATTTCCTATACTGCTAGCGACCTATTCAAACTTGATTGCCATTGATGACGAATGTTTGTTGGATGAACTCGAGCAAATGCATACTTATGCTACAGTATTTGAAAAGTTTGAGTTTGAAAAGAATTTTGAAATTGACGAGGAAGACCCTTTAAAGGTGATTCTGAAACTCTCAAGTGACCTAGACAAACCTCACGATACCAGTGAAATACTCAAATTTCAATTTGATAAAGGAACAAAGGCCACTTTTCATACATCAGATACTGGGGAGACTATAGTGGTCTTTCCTCATAAATATAACGGCTGAAAGTTTTTGGTAAAGCTCTAGTTTGCTTAACAAGAGATTTTGATGATCATGACAATGTCAAAGTTGATAATATAAAGGCCGTATTGAGAGCGATTTACAAAGTCAGTTCGGGAAATGCTTCAGAGTCCTTCGATTTGTCCAAGCTTTTGGATATCGATATCTCACAGCTTTTATTTGACCTTTTAGAAAAGGCTTTGTGAGTCAGAAATGTAGATATCTGCAAAATTTTAGTTGAAACAATTGACTACTTTTCATTTTCGAAGGATAACTTTATTGGTATTATACCATTGTTGTTAAAGTCATCTTTGATATCCGATAAATTTGACAGGGGTCTCTAAGTATTTTGAATTCAGTTGAACGAGTCCAAAGAGAGTACAAGTTTACCTTTGAGTTACAAAAATTTTTAGAAAACATTCTATCGGCTATTCCTGAGAAGCGAAGCATGTTGGTCTTCAAGATTGTCGACTACATTCTAACAGTCTACGAAACTTTGGACAGTCTACAGTTTAATCGTCATACTGAAAAATTTTTATTGCTTGAGAGCATTGTTGGCTGGGCGGCTTATGGATGGAGTAGGTTTGGAAGTACGGAAGGGTTACTTCCATCGAGCTCCGATGTTTTTGAAATACTTGCAGCAGGATCTCACATCTTTGTGAACTATTTTTTGGAACGTAGTAAGAGCACAGCTCAAATTATATCATCCGTTTTGACAATGATGGATAGTTTTGATGATAATAACTTTGAGATCGTTTGGAACATCTATAATTTTGGTATTTCCAAAGTCTTGTGGTTTTTTAGACTTTTAATATCGACAATATTCTTGAAACATATGGAACCATCGGCAATGATAATTGCTTTGTATGAAAAGATCCCTAGCTTGATCCTAGTTTATGCAAAAAGAACAATTCTTCAAGTTGATATTTTGATTTTTCTTGCTTCCTTATTGAGTGGCAGTAGCAAGGAAAATAGAAGACCATTGGCGCATTTGGATCCCTACTACTCTCATGTTCTACTCAACTCATTGGCATTCGATTTGAGCGATACTTCCGTTTCTCATGAACAGAAATTAGCAATATATACGTTTGTTTCTTAGGCATTGACTCTGAAGGAGGAAAATTTGAAGATGTTATTTCAAGGAAATCACGACCCAAAACGTGGGAGACATTTGGAGTTCGAAAGAGAGGCCTCTTTCCCTGACTTACTAGAAAACAGATTAGATGATATCAGTACAGATCCATACCTGGTAAGCATTTGCCTAGCACATACAATCTTTCATAGTTATATACATGGCTCAAATATTTCAATGAGAAGAAGGTTCTCAGGTTTGTAAAGAAAATACTATCCGCGTTGGAGTATGTGGATTCAAAAGTCGAGGATTCAAACATTCTCTCACGTATGAGATTGAGAGGTCAGTTACTAGAGATCTTGTCAACTTTTCTTTTGAAAAGCGAAAACGGTTCTTGCACCCAGTTGATAACAAAGTCTTTAAAAACAAGCAAAGTTCTTTCCAGATTGAAAGAGGGTGTAGAAAGTCATAAGTTTGTTGAAAATGTACGCATCGATTTAAATACAGTGCACTTTACTATCCCAGAAGATGATTTCCCCTTTCTCTTGTGCGAAAGATTTTATGATGTATTTCATGACAGCTATGAGAATGCACAATCGTACCGAAAAAAAGCTACCAAAGCATTTTTGTCAGCTTTGGAGGGAAATTGTGATGCTCTGACATTATGAAATTTGTACAAAGTATCTAGTTAAATGGCGTGAATAATTCCTGGAAAATTCAAGCAGAGCTCCAAACAATACAATAATTATTTTGCCTCTCAAAGTTGTTTTACTAATCATCCTATTCCATGATACATATAACATGCTCAGATAGCAGTATATAAATCGGGGGCCTATCCTAGTCTAAAAAAAAGACCAAGACTCTAACATATATAACGATATATTTTTACCGAGATAATGCAGGATCATTCTATCGGGAGCATAATACTATGCATTACAAGTACATAATGGAAACTTAGAATCTATTGGCTCGATTTCTTTAATCTATCAATTGTTCAGCTGATCCGATCCTCTCTTCGAAACCTGGCTTTCACATGCTTAATACAAACTATCTCTTTTCCCTCTTCCTTTCTTTCTTACTCCTTAGTGTTTGATAGAAATTCGTGCAAGTAAGTTGATATGCACTACCTAAATAGCTTGGTATTCAATAATTGGTTCTTCATTAAGGTTCAAAGACTCATAGCGGGTACTTTATTATAATGACGAACTCACTTCAATACAAAAAAAGCGATATAATATATTTTAAGTAGTACTTTTGATAATAATTTTTCAGCGTTCAGATTTACTGAACGAAGGAAAGTCAATCACTAAAAATTACATTGATCGACACTTTTTTTGAGAAGGTAGTCAAATTTTGATAGCTGATTAATAGACTCAGTTAATGAAAAGTCTTCAAACGCCCCATTTGTATCTTCTCTTTCACAGTAGTTTTATTGGACCCATTGAATAAAACTAAAGAATTATCCTGCCCTCATCCATACTATTTATTGTTTGAAGTAAGGAATTTAGATGCGCCGCAAATATGATAAGGCGGAAAAAAACTCCCCCAACAAATAAGATAAGCGATCCAATATAATAATATGCCTGAAGGGAGCAGTCGTCAATCGTATGAAGACTTCATGTCTTATTGTAATTAATCTGGCGCCTATTCCCAATAAGGATAAATCAACTTTATCATTCATATCTCGTAATTCATTCAAAAGGGAATAAATATCCATCTCAAGAGGACTTTTTGGTTACTGGAAACTAGGTATATATATAGTCATGAGATTGACCTCATGAATTTTTTTTTCAGTTGATAAAACTACAAATTGCAGTAGTAAAATGCTACAGTATAAGGTAGAATCGGATACCGAGAGAGATAAGACATTTAGCGAAGATAACGAAAAAAAACTCAGTCCTATTCTTCCTGTTGTATCATCCATTAGAGATGAAATAGGCAATGAACAAGTAATTGGGTTAGATTTGTTCGAGAAGGCACAAGAAATATCAGAAAAAGAAATAGAAGCGGAATATAAGCTGATAAGAAATAAAATTGACAGAAGATTATTACCAATTTTATGTATTACTTATACCTTGCAATTTTTAGATAAGTTATCCCTCAATTATGCATCTGCATATTCGTTAAAAGAGGATCTAAATTTAGTTGGACAAAGGTATTCTTGGGTTGCAGCAATATTTAATTTTGGTTATTTATTCTGGGCTTTACCTTCCAATTATATTATACAGAAGGTTCCTGTCGCCAAGTATACTGGTTTTCTATTGTTGGCATGGGCGATTATTTTGATTGCACACACAGGGAGCAAGAACTACGCGGGGATTCTTGTTCTTAGATTTATTTTAGGGATGTTTGAAGCTAGTATATCCCCCTCTTGTATGATGATTTGTTCAATGTTCTACACTAGGGAAGAACAGCCATTCAGAATGTGTACTTTTCTTTCTTTTAATGGTGTTGCTACAATGGTAGGGGCTTTATTGGGGTTTGGCTTGGGACATAGTCACAGTCCTGCAATAAAGTCTTGGAAATTGATTTTTTTAGTCATTGGTTTGATGAATTTTGTTTGGGCAATTTTTTTCATCTGGTTATGTCCTGATTCACCTACGAATGCTGGCTTTATAGACGACAGAGAAAAGGCTATCTTAGTTGAAAGGATATCGAAAAACAATATGGGAATAAAAAATAAGAGCTTCAAAAGAAAACAAATGCTTGAAGCGGCTTCCGACATTTCGGTTTATATGATGGGACTCATCGGTCTTTGTTGTGGAATTATTAATGGGGGATCTTCGAATTTTGCATCGGCTCTAATAAAAGGCTTTGGATTTACTGGATTAAGTGCTACTGCGCTACAATTACCTACAGGGGCTATAGAGCTTGTTCTTGTCTTTACTGCCGGTATTGTAGCAATTCTGAGGAAAAATTCAAGGTGTATAATATTTATCTTGCTTTGCATTCCTGGTCTTTCCGGATTGATTGGTATTCATTTAATTAACTTGGAGCACAAATGGGCCCTAGTTGGATGCGTTTGGCTTCAGTATGTAATTGGTGGTCCAGTAATTTTATCTTGGATTTTCTTGACTGCCAACATTGGAGGACACACCAAAAGGTCTATTACAAATGGATTATGGTTTACCTTGTACGCTGCGGGCAACATTGTCGGTGCTAATATTTTCTACAGTAATCAAGCACCCAAGTATAGAAGTGGTATGATTGGCTTGATAACATGCTATTCAGGTTTGATGGCAATCGGGATCATCTATAGAATATTATTAGCCAATAGAAACAAAAGAAGAAATGATGAACAAGGCGGTTATTCCGATGTAGTTGCAAGACAGGCAGTAATAGATGGTTTCAAAGATTACACTGATTTTGAAAATAGAGGTTTTAGGTATGCTCTTTGAATCTCATATTAATCAAATTAGTATAGTTTTGATGATGTAAGTTAGTCAAATTGTGACGTTGAGGTGATTTAATGAAACATATTTTACGGAATACAAAAATAACTGATCGGCTAAAGTCAAATCAGGAAGGCTTTAAGTATTCAGTCAATAATACTTAGTTTATCAAAAAAAAATTTTATTTTTGTTTCATTTTTATCATTTGAAGCAATAGAATGATTCGGGTTATGTGTATCAAGATAGAGACATCAAACAAAATTCAATAATTTCAACACGGAATTTTTTTCATGTTCATACATTCAAGTATCCTTCAAATATAATTGCAATGGGAACATTCACGGCCTTGTTATAGGCTGATAAACAAGACTGTGAATATAATAACCTCCGCGTACAAATGTATATGATTATTTTAATTTAAAATGAATAATAAATTTCTAAATACTGTATCCAAAAACACTTTGACAATTATTTTACATCACATCAAACTCGCGCCCCCCGCCCCTTTGAACGTGGGGTTATTATTTAAATCATAGAACCCAACTTTAGCACAATTTAAGTCAAAGACAAGTTCTTAGGTATCTGTATAGCATGAATACCTAAGCCCTTTTCTTTGGCCACGTTAAGCAGCAATGAAACACGTCTGAAAACGGAACAATTATCTGTAATGGGGTTTTTTGTCCATATACAGATTCTTCCTGTTCAAGGATATGGTCCCTCGCAATTAGATATCCTCTAAATAATAGCAAAGAAGTTGCCGCCGCAAAAAAAGAGACACCTGCAAATATTGCTGTATGTGAATACAGGCTGGGGCTGTTTATATTATTACTTGGTATCATTGAAACCCCGATAAGCTGCGAAAATGTTCCCGAAACTCCTAGAAATATGAACATCATACAAAGGGCAACGTTTAATTTTGGTAAGCCTACCAATCTAGCAGTCATAGTGGCAATAGTTGAAAATATGGTACCGATAACTAATCCTTCAATGAGAGCAAAAGCAATTGCACTGGCATAATTTCTGGCAGGAATCCACATAGCTAGTGCAAATATTGCTGAAATATAATAAGCACATGTTGCGACTGTTGCAGCACCATAATAATCTGAAATATACCCTGCTAATGGTCGACCGACACAAAAACCAACTTGAACCATTGTTGTCACAACAGATCCTTCATAAGAACTGTAACCTAGTGCAACAGTAAAGCTAGGCAAACTGAATAAGATAATAACATACCCGAACATACAAGTAACTAGGAAAAAGCTGAGCAACCAAAATCCAGTACACTTCGAGCATTCTATGTCCATAATTACGAATTGAATTTTATGATGCTTTGAACGGGTACGAATGAGAAGAACGGCAATAAGTGTGAGTCCAGCAGCAATTATAGCTTGGGCTCTTAATGCCCAATGGTAACTCTTCTTTTCAATAACTTTTTCCATTCCTAGGTTAAAAACCATTCCGCCCACCCCACTACCTGTAACAGTAAGTGCATTTGCTAGAGCTCTTTTCTTAACAAACCATTGACTAACCAAAGTCAAGGCAGGTAAGGTAATCAATGCTAGACCGAAAGATTGCAATAAACCCTGTGTTAAATATAATTGCCAAAGACTCACAGCATAACTTGCCATCATAAGACTTGCAAACTGAAAGCAATTTCCAAGCATTATAGTACCTCTAGTCCCAATTATTCCCTGTATATAATTGATAAAAGGAGCGCACATTAATCCTATCCCAAAAGAAATTCCTGCAATTGCAGCATAGTCTATTCTGCCGCCTCCTTCGAAAGTTTCATTGTTAAGGTAATAAGAAAAATAGATCCCAAATGCTGAGTTTAGGCCCATAGTAGAGAACATAAGCAAAAATGTTGCAAACACAATTACCCAGCCATACCCAGCGTCCATTCTTAAGTTGGTAACACGAGCTTTTTCCATGTCAATTTTGTCTAAATTCGCCTGTATTGAATTAGGTTTGTTACCTGATACAACAGTATTCTTGCTAAAAAGGTCACTTGTCATTATCGATAAATAAATATGTGATGGATAGGAAGGATGTGAAGAAATCAAAAACATTGAGGCCAAAATTTCGTGAAATAGATTGTATTTATAAAGTGTCTAGCTGCAAATTGACTATAAAGATTCTATTTGTTAAACCTGAATTCCTAAAGGATTAAGCGGTATTAATTCCTTTTCAAGTAAACTTCATGCAACAAAGATTTACGGAATGTCGATCCGGACCGGAATCAGATTTACAAAATAAATTCTCTTTGTGTTTGATCACAATAATACGAGATAGATTCGAAAGCTCCAAAGATACTCATGCGTAACACAGCTTCTTTTTCCCCAAAACATTGGCTTTCAACGGTGCACATATAAAGATGATTCTGCTTATTTGCCATAAAGATAAACCTTCAATCATAGTACCAAGTACTTACCTATTTCAGATTGTGAACAGGCAGATAACTAAGAGGCTAGAATTTTCACAAATTATTGTGATTTTGCAGGAATGTAATTTTTGCAGTTTACGCTATAACTTTTGTTCAAATGCCTTCATTATCTATGTGATTCTTTCAAAGACAAATCTTCATTTGCTGTACTTGTGTGGTGTGATTCCAAGCTCATCTCTTCAAAAACTACTTCATCAGAAGAACTACTATCACTTTCACAGTTCCCATCGGTACCAACCTTGTCAGGAAGTATAACGTCGCTCTCTTTCCTATCCTGATTGACTGGATAATTAATTTCCCTATACTACCCATAACTATGTATCCCAAGTATGTGCTCAAGGGACTGAAAGTCATTCTTTTTACGCTTCTCATTATTTGTGCAATCCGATAATCCAAAGTCAATTAACGAAATCTTGCCGGACACAGAAACATGAATATTGGCTAGTCTAATATCATTGTGCGAAATTCCCAACAGATGGATTTCGTTGAGCCTTGATTTGATGACTTTGTATACTTTGTCGCGGTCCCATTCTTCCATCGGTATTTCTTTTCCTAGATATTCGAATATATGCATAGGATGATCGGGAAGACCATTCCAGTAACCAGAAGCAAGGATCTTTGGAAAGTTGGAAGCGAATCGTGATTTCGCAATTTTTTCATTGATTGCAAGTTCATTAAAGAACATGTCATAATAATCCTTTTTCTCGGGAATAGAAAAGCATGTCAATTCATTCTCTTCCCATAACCGTCTAGAGTAATGATACAACTTGACAAACACCGTCGATGGAAGGTCTAATCCTATATCAGGATAACGTTTTTTGGCATCATATATTACACGGCAATATGTGTTACCCTTGATTACATCAAATTCATCACTATCGGCATTTTTTTTGATTGTGTTCAGATTTCCCGGAAGTTTACTTCCAGCTGATTTCCCTGAGGATCCACTAGTAGGTCTGGGAAGCACATTTGCAAATGCATCTGGTCCGTCAATTTTACTGGCCACCTCAAAATCTTTTGCTAGCTCGTCTTTCGTCTCAAGCGCATCTGTTTCATTCTTATAGAAGAATCCTGCTATTGCAGATCTCAAAGTAATGCCATGCGCAACAGTTTCTGGATCATTAATGATATAGTAGCTTATAGTCATTTGTTTGCCATTCACGATTTCATATTTGAAGAACCCCGAGAATGTTTGATGATCTGAAATAAAAACCCGATCAGTACCACAAAGGAAAGCATCATAGAGATATTTCCTTAAAACCAAGGCAAATAATACCCTATGGGACCACTCCCCATCAGCAAACAAAGGCTGAGTTTTCTGCAGTCTTAATTGTCTATGGCTTGCAAGGTTTGAATTGTAGTCCTTTATGGCTGCTTTTAAATCGTCAAACCCCCGTCCCAAACTATAGTTGCCTTTTTTGTAATCACCTATGGCAAAGCAAATTTCCGGAAATCGCATATCTGTTGCCGATTCATTCATAGCCATATGGATGACGTCCGGTTTTATCACTTGTCGCCTAACCAAAGGGGGGCTTACTATTGATGGTTTGCCAAAAAAGTGGTGATTACCGAAAAAGTCCTCATAAAGTAGATTAGTTGTTCTTGCTATTTCTTGATCGAAGTACCGTTGGATATCG
>JAKTUI010000014.1:0-80956 GCA_030556595.1 Debaryomyces udenii | reverse complement strand
AGATACTCACAATATCGTGCTTTATCAAGTTAACCAGACTCGATAGTTCATCTAAGTCAGAGCATAGGTCTATATCTCTTAATATATCGACCAATTATTCTGACAAACTGTCAAGTTATCTCATTCTCCAAGAGGATTATTGCAGTAATTCATGGCTCAAATAATACAGTTTCTATGTTTTTAGTCTACGTTTTAGTCTAAAATACATGACTTATATATATTTATTATACAATTAAGCTAGTTTTCATTTGATGAGTTTTTTGTTCTGGAGGGTTGAATGTCCCCTGGGGGTGGAGGTGGTGGACGTGATGCGGATACACCTGGAGGTGGGGGTAACTTCATCGATGGTGGAGGTGGAGGTGTTGCTATTGAAGAAGGCGGTGGTGGTGGTGGTGCCGCTGTAGACGGAGGTGGCGGTGCAACTGACGTGGGAGGTGGTGGCGGTGGTGCCGTTGTAGATGGAGGTGGTGGTTGTTGAGGTTTCTGCCAAGGAGGTAATGGTACATTTGGCTTCATTTTTTTCCACGGTGGTAATATTTGCTCTCGTTTACTGTTTCTAGAATCATCTTCATCTCTTTGTCTTCGTGAGTCGGAATAAGAGCTTTGAGAGGCTTGTTGGTAGTTGGTATGGTTTGGATCGAAATCACCGCCATTCATTTCATGCCCATTCTTGAGTTTACAATCTCTTGCAAAATGCCCAACTTTTCCACAGATTCTACAAACTATTTGTGAAACGTCCAAACCTTGGCGAGGGCGCCTAGGTTGAGTCTCTCGAACATAAGGCTTCGTTTCTCTTAATGTACCATTCAAAATGGCTAATTCCCGCAACTGACCCCTCTTCAAGTCATTTTGACCAACAGGAGACGATATGGCTTTTTCGATGACTTCATTAGTCAATTTTATTGCTTTCGCAATTTTCAGTTGAGAGTCTGATGTGATCACAACATGTAAATCATCATTTCCACTTGAATTGAGGTTTGGATTAGAGAACGACAAAGCACTGCTGGAGTCCTCATCGTCATTATTAGATGCGGTGGATTTCCCGTCCTTCACTGACCCTTTACCTCTAATAGCTAGGCGTGCCCCACTTTCATCTTGTAGTTGTCTTAATGTGTTACCTCTTGGTCCTAATAAAAGCCCAACAAAGTTTATATCAGGATAATCCTTCACGGGTATATAAATTTTTTCGTACGTTTTAACTGGTTTTCGGTAATCTATCGGCGACATATAATTCTTGATACTTCCAGCGGCAATTTCCACTAGATAATGCCTTTCCTTTTCAAGAAATAGTCTGGTCCGTGCTTCTCTAGTATTAGTCCTGTTACCAGAAGCATCATATTTCGGTGGTGGGGACGGCTCTCTTTCGTAATTAGGATTACTGGCGGTATTGCCTGATGGAAGTAAGCTTAGCACTTCAACTTGACGCTCCAGTGAAAGTCTTAATACATCTGATATTTCCTCAATCCTGAAATACTGTTGATATGCATCTACTTGCTCTTGTGTCAAATGGCCCGTTATAATTGTATCTAAGGTGTCTTTGCCTATCTTTTTCTGTCTACCAGGAGTTCCTGACCACTTAGTAGTTTTTGTTGGTTCTGGCTTTCTTTCTTGTCGTCCCCTGAATTCTTGAGAAAACGAATGCGGTCCATCTGCATATCTCCTGCTATATGAGGACATTATGAGATCTATTCGAGATAAGCCTAACTTTGAACAGTGAACACTGACAACTCTTCTCAGTAGTTGTTAATCTACGCAAAAAAAAAGGTAGCTAACATGTAACATTAAAATGTTTGCAGTTTACAAGACATGCCTTTACCTTTTGCCTTTAGATGGAACATATATGCTAGGTCAGGATCTATATATACTATAATACATGGAAACGGCTGGGTTCATAAAGCGAAACAACCTGATTTGATTTGCGGTCATTTCGAGGCTTTATTTTATAATTGGAAGCAAAGATCCAAGCCAGAAGGGTTGCCGTTGAAAGCTTCGCTAGCAAATCGGCCGTACCAAAACTCTACGCAATTGAGATCACGGTCTCATAAATCGCAACACGCTGAGCTCTTCCCATCCAGCTTTTCTATAAATTATGCTATCAACAATCCAGCCCTTCTGTTGCATTGATTTTGCAACCTCTCCAGGCCTGTTTCTTGCACAAAATAAGACGTAGGCTACCCCTACAGAAGAACTCAAGACTTTGTGCAAGTCTTCTAAAAGTTTTCGAGTGACTGCCATTCCATCTTCACCCCCTAAAAGGGCAAGATCTAACCAGGTGCTATCCAGATCTGTGGTAGGGACTGTAGGAACCTCATATGCCGGTACGTACGGTGGATTGAATACAAGTACGTCGATGGATCTTGGTTTTATTCCCCTTGTTAGACTCATCTGACAAGAGTCAAGTATGTAGGATTTTTGGTTTCCTTTGTGTTCATGATTATTATCTTTAACGGTACGCAACACAGTTTTACATGCATGGGGATTTATGTCCGTAGTAATGAATATGGACAGCTGTAGTATATGTTGTTGAATGAAAGCGGTAACGATACCTGAACCTGTTCCTATCTCTGTTATTAGCGGTATTTTTCCTTTGAATCTACTCTTAAGAAATTGGCTTTGCTCCTCTAGGCAGTCCAATAATAAGTAAGAGTCTTCTGCTGGCTCGTAAACATTATCGTAGTCTATGTATTTCACTATGGGAGTGGGCAACATTTGCTAAATCTTCTCCAATCACCCAAAAACTCCGCTGTAATGCAATATCTATCTTGAAATACTGAAAATAATTCTCAGTGAGACTAAAAAATTCAATGTATTTGAACGATTATACAAGGTATAGCAAGCTTGATTAATTTGAGAGACAGATTCATTATTCGAAATGCAAGTCAAAGTGAAGACATTAACTGGAAGAGATATTCCTGTTGATATTGAGCCTACAGACAAAATTATATGTATAAAAGATATGATGGAAGAGAAAGAGGGAATCCCTCCATCCCAGCAAAGATTGATTTTTAATGGATCCCAATTGAATGATGAAAGTACTGTACAAGATTCCAATATTAATGCAGGTGCATCGTTACATTTAGTTTTAACGTTAAGAGGAGGGTTTTAAGGAGAAATGGATAAATAGGAAGCTAGGGAAGATCCACTATCATTAGAAATAGCTAATAACTAAACCTCTTTGGTTGACTCAACTTGCTCACTGAAACAGAGATATTTTAGGCCTATGCTACGATAGATAATTGCACGAATATACAATTAGTGTACACTTCTATAAATATCATATTCTATGCGTGACAAGAGTCCAAGCAATATATTATCAGACTTGGCTCGCCATCCACTTCTTTGCGTTGGCCAAAAATGCATTGATACCTGAAGGCTGCGTAGCTGCAGGCGATTCATCTTCCGGAAATATATAATCCAAGTACTCTTCCTCGTCACCATCTCTTATTCTTCTCCTCTTTACTATTACTGGCGATTTCTTACTAATTTCGCTTATAGAATCTTCGGAACCATGTGTCTCTTCATAGCTTTTCCATGCCTCTAAGATATTTACCCTGTCTTCTTTTGTGCCACTCATTTTGAAATACTTTTCGGCATCCTTGAAAATGGATCGTGTATTTTCCTTGTGGGTTTCATTAACAAAAAATTCGAACTCTTCATCAGTACTTGCTTCGAATTCTTTCAACTGAGCTTCGGTTGGAATTGATGATTCAAACAAAGCAAACGATGTCCATGCCTGCACACTTGGAGAATTTTCTAGTAATTCTTGATACAAATGTCTGGCTTCTTGGTAGTGCATTTCGTCTTTATAAAAATCAATGAAAGACATCAACAAATATTCAAAAAGAGCGCTATCAGAAAATATTTCACCATTCTGGACTAATTGCAACCCTGTTCTATAAAGTGAAGCACACCTTTGCCTTTCTTGAATTCCTTTCTCAAATTCTATATATTGTAAGAGTATATTGATAGTGTTGATATTATTTTCGGTTATCAAGGAAAGCTCTAGCCATTTTTCATAAAGCTTTCTAACTCTATCCCATTCACCCAATCGTTTTTCTAATGCAATATAATATGTTATCAACTTCTTTTTAGGCCTCAAAACACATGATTGGCCAATAGCTCTCCCCAAGATCTTTCTTGCCCTTGACAAGCCATCTTCCATACCATTTCTTAGTTCGAATTCGGCAAAGCCAATCCATACTTTAGCAAAAGAGAAGTTTTTGTGTGTAATGACTTTCAAAGCCCTATTCCATATACCTCTTGCTTCATCAACATTTACTAAACTGAACTCTTCCCATAACGCATATCTGATCCACAAGAATATATATCTCCTCCATGAGGTAGATTTTAGGCTATCGGAAGGTACTGAGTTAACAGCTTTTTCGAAACTCGATCTTATGGTTTCTTCAGTGCTATCTTCTTGTAAAATATTAAGATACGACCACCAAGAATCGTAATTACTAGAATTCCTTGCAAGCTCCTCCTCGTACCTCAATTTCCTTTTCACTAATATACTAGATTCAATAGTGTCTTTATTTCCATGATTTTTCTCAAACTTGGTATATGATTGTAAAATTCGATTTCTCTGTTCTGGAGTTATGATGGATTGTATTTCTTTGTTTTCCAATATCAATTGAAATATGGCTCTAGCTCTTTCGTATTCTTTTACTGAAATTTCCCAAAAGGACCATTTATCGATTATCAACGGAAGATTTAAATCTTTACTCGTCGACTCTGTAGATAGCATAAGGTCTACAGAAAGTTCAAAAACATCTCTAATGCTAGGAATCAGCTGTGAAGTAAGTGGAGCATCGTTCATCTCAAAATCAATCCATTTTAGCCATGTCTCTCCTGAAGGGTGAATCTGTACATATCTTGTAAAGATTTTCCTAACATTATCATACTCATCGTACCGCTTTTCGAAATTTATATAAGCATCCCAAGCTGATGCATTGGGGTGCCAGGAGAGCCATCTTTCAAATACAACTCGCACCGTCTGGTAACTCTTGATTGCTTCTTCTGTTTGAACGTAAAGGAACCACAATTTATCGACCCTAGGTAAAGTAGTAACGCCCCTATCCAAAAGATTTCTCGCGTGTGCTATATTCTTGTGAGAAAGCTCAAATTGTATATAATGGGTCCAAAACGGAATATGTTGTACGTTCACTTCTAGAGCTCTCTCGAATATCGACCTTGCTCTTGGTAAATCATTGTTATGCGTAGCTTCCCATTTAGCATATCGCAACCACTGACCAAAATTTAATCTGTTTTTGTTTAGTTGTTGTTCGTATTCTTTCCTTTTGGATAGTTGGAAAGATCGAAGCTCATCCAAATCTTGAATGGTCTGTTTTGGACGATTCAAAGGCTCATCTCTAATCTGAAATGCATCTTGTAAGATCTGCTCACTAGTGATCTGTAAGTCTGCATTTGTATCCCTCGACAGGGAGCTAGTATCCATATTATATCCTCTCTTATGCCGAATATCTAATGTTAGAGCTGTTTACGCTCATCGATAATTTATGCTCACTGGCATCAATAGATAATCCTACCAGAATTTTCTCATTTACGAAAACGCTGCAATTGTTCTACAAATGAAACAGGGTGCTACATATTTTCCAACTCTTTTCCCAAAAGTTTCTTTTGGTTGAAACTACACATGTTCTTCTTAGAAACGAATGAATTAGAAGTAAGATTGACAAAAAAAAATGCCTTCAGCCAGATTCGAACTGACGATCTCCTCATTACTAGTGAGGTGCCTTACCAACTTGGCCATAAAGGCATATCTCGATGTTAATTTTACATGCTTAAATGAATCGTACTATAACTAGAGTTGAATTCCAAGTCACATAGTGTATTGCTATGTGATGAACTACTCTTTAATCTTGTTATAAACCGAAAAAGACTAGAAATTTCCTTATGTGCAAATTGCGATATGAAGCATGAACTTGTATACAAGTTCCGAAGAACAAGATAATATGTCCATTCACTCAAACTCATGATGGCTTTGAACGCAACTATATTATCGAAAACACTGTATTTAGGTGGCCTTAAGCAGCTACTTTTCAGGCTCTTAGACTAATCAAACATTCATTGATTGCCTTCTGATTCACTTGCAAGCCAAAATATTAGTTAGAATTAATTTTAGTCTCTTCTCTACTTTTTTTTTTGTTACGTCATATGACCCTAAATCGGATATGTTAACTTAGTAGATATATACCAATTTTACTTTATATATATGATTAAAGAATATTGAACATAAAACATTAGCGAAATTTAAATATCATATGCTATTTCAGGTATATATCAGAAGTTAGTAATTATCAACCGAAGCTAACATGGTTCATTCTAATAAGAACCTACAAAATGAATTGAATGATGAAACGCTTCCCCTATTAGATACGGAACAACTGCAAGTACAACCCGAAGAGACGGAGGATATACAAGATTTTAACGATGACAGAGAATCCAGATATGACGAGCTTAAGAGAGAAATCAAGGAGTTTTCAAAGCGAAGATTTTGGTGGTTTTGTTCGTTGGGGGTGATTGCAATCATTATTTTGCACTTGTCATTTTTGCCCAGAACTTCGTTAAGTCGAGACTTTCGGAGATGGCATGGGTTACACTTAACGAAATCCGATATCAAACGTAATTATCTTTTATTTAGCGGAATCGGAAATACCTATAGTCAAGTTTCGAATGAGCATCATATAAATTGGTGGCTAGGTAATTTCACAGCCCTAAATAGGAAAAGTCCGGTTAATTTGGTCGCAGATGATAACAAGGAACTAGTTTTTTATGTGAAGAGTAATTTCAAAAAGTTGGGATTCAATACCGAATTATTCAGCTATGAAGCTCCAGAGTTGCGAAAACCGTTATCACTGTCAGTTCGGTTGATTGATTCCCATGGTGGGGGTTTGGTATATGAGGCACCTTTACAAGAGTCATCTTTTCAAACGCCCGCTTATAACGGCTTTGGGTTAAGTGGTAATGCTACTGGTGGGTACATTTATGTGAATGAAGCAACTGGCGAAGACTTCAGATTGTTACTCAAAAACAAGATCGACCCCAAAGGAAAAGTGGCAATAGCGAAAACCAAACTCAAATCCCCCCTTTCAATTGCAGAAAAATTACACATTGCTGAGCATTATGGGGTTGCTGGTTTTCTAACTTATACTGATTTAAATGTGAATCAGAATAACAAAGAGAGTGATCATTTTTTAGAATCTGCCATCCTGAGGGCTTCAGTGAGTTTTGATCCATCGACCAATCTAAAAAATTCTACAAAACCTTCGATTCCCTCTATTCCAATCAGCTTCAAATCTGCAAAGCCCATATTGGATACGCTTACTTCAGACTCAGATAAGGGTGACTTTAAGAACTGGGACTATTATCCCATACAGGATTCTGATCTGTTTGCTCTTGAACTAGTTACACTGTTTGAACTGGACAATGGGAGAAAGTTGACTAATGTGGTGGGCTCTTTAAAAGGTATCATGAATGATGCTGATATCGTGATAGGTGCTTCTCGAGACTCATTTACGTCTTCAAACCCACTAAGTAGCCATGCAATTCTTCTTGAAATAATGAGAAATTTTCAAAGGTTGGTGAAGTTGGGGTGGAAACCATTAAGAAATATAAAGTTTGTATCGTGGGATGGCACTAATAATGGATTATTGGGATCGAAAGCTCTCGTTGATGATGTTAGTACTTTCAATGCCAGACGTCCGATTCTTTGTCTAATCAATATAGATGGTGAAGCTGTTCTGGGAAGTCATTTCAAAGTAGATTCAAATCCTTTATTTAATCACATTTTAAAAAAAACATCTATGTTTATCCCAATTCCTAAGGCTTCAAAGCATTTCAAGGCCCTTCCCACAACATTGCATGGTAGTGACATAGACGCTGATGATGATGAAGATAGATCCTACACAACCCTACACAGGTATTGGTTGAAGCAGGATAATATAACAATTAACAACATACTCGGTGAGCTGATAAAACATTCTGATGCATTTATATTTCAAAATTACTTAAGTACACCGATTATCAATGTCAAGTTCGAAAATGACCCCAAGCGTGATTCGTCAGTATATATTCCTAACTCCAATTATTACTCATACAACTGGTTGACAAAAAGGAGAATTGATAGTGATTTATTATTACATGGTCTGCTAATTAGATATCTCGGTCTAGTGGCAATATCCTTATGTGAACACGAAGTAATTGATTCTAAGGCTGTTAATTACTTCAAACAGATAAACTCATCGTTTCATAAATTTCATCAGGAGAGCATTGGAACGCTCAATAATTGGTCTAATCGAAAAGTACCTTTATACTTGATAGATAAATCCAATTTGTACTCCGACCTCAAAGATGATCTAACATCCGGGTCATTGAAGTTTTCAATGCTAATAGAGAAATTCCATGATATATTACAGGAGTTAGTGGAACAATCTTCAATTTTCGACGCTTATACTGAAGATGTGGGACGCCAACTAATACAGGATTTTGCGTGGTATAAGCTGTTAAAAAAGTTGAAAATATTTGCTCAATTCAAAATTGCCAATTATAAACTACTGCGCTTCGAAAGCCAATTTGCCTTGAAGGATAAGGATTATCAGTTCATTTATGGATCAGCCAACCAAGGTGGTTGGCTTAATCATGCTATTTATGGGACCCCTTCGTTTTCAGTAAGCGAGAATAACACATACTATAATTCCAGAGCTGACCATAGTATATTTCCTCACCTATATCACTCAATGGAAGAGGAGGATTTCGAAATGGCTGTCAAATGGTTAGTTATCATTTATGAAAAATTGCGTATTTTGAGTAAGAAGATGTCATAAAATTAGACTTCACAGTGCTATTTAAAATTTATACAGGTTATTCATTTCATTTAATTACTTAGCTTTAGCTTTATTGATTGCATTTGTATGTTCACTATTGTTGATATGAATAAATAAAGTGTTGCAAATTACTGCTATATAAAACGCGCCATAATCTTGTAATAATTTTACAGCCATTTATGCATACAAATTTAGTTCCTTGTCAAGACAGAGCTTTATAATATCTGGCATTTAAGGATGAACAAAAGCAGTATAAATAACAGTAATGAACTAATTTCGAAGGCGTCGAAAGATGCTGGACTTAGCACAGCCTGGCTATTAGCAACACTTGGTTCAAAAACTAATTATAAGAAGCTTGTTAGGAAGGAAATTTTAAGTGTGTCAATTCCCCAAACGTGTGAAATTATTGGAGACCCACACTCTTCAATACCCTTAAGGCTTTCTTCAAACTTGCTATATGGAGTTTCATTAATGTATAAGCAAAAAATTGATTACTTTCTAAGTGATGTATCATTAATCAAAACAAAATTACAGAAAGAAATATTCCTTAATACTATGAGTAACAAGAAAAACTTCACGGTTATTAATATCAATCAGCAGCAGTTAGGAAATGTCAAAGTGAAAGATCAGTGCCAAATATTTCTCAGAGAAGACCCGTATTTTGATATCAACTTGGACTTGTTTAAATCATTCGATGATTCTGGTCAAATGGATCAACGTAGACTTCTCATCAAAAAATTTGATCAAGAGCTCTATCCCGATCCCAATAATACTGTATTCTCTTCTATTTTAGGTCAAACTACTATACTTCCTGACCCCCATACTAAAACTATAGAAAACTTTATGGATCAAGAACTACATACATTGAATGAGTTCAGTGAAAGTTTGGAATCGGAGGCTGCCATAGATTTTGAATTTGGTAACGACGGCGAAATTGTAAATTTGCAACCAAACAACGATTCTGCAATCGCGAACGATGATTTGAGTATCATTGATTTTGATAATATAATTGAAACTGGAGAAGATAAGCAAAGTGATGATTTCACTGCTGGTATTAACGACAAAACTATAGCAAATGATAAAACATTTCACATATCAAATGATACGCATACCAATCAAACAACTACTTTAATTTTCAATAATTCATTGAAACGTAAGCGTAATTACAAAAAATTAATAATTGACGAAACTATGAAAATTCCATCGAACGAATTGAAAAATTTCAGAGACAACTACAACCTGATAATGAATTATCAAAACAAGAGAATAAAAATTGATAAATTCAGAAGAGAGAAGACTGTGTCTATCAATGATATCATATATCAAGAAAGTATTAAAGAGCCATTTGCAACTAAATTCTCGTACAAATTCATATTTGGACAAGCAAACACAAATAGAATCAACCTCAGATCACACATGTGGCCTAATAAGAGAGAATTAAGATTAAATGATGATCTAGAATTCGGTAGAAATATTGAGCCAACCCTCAACGAAGAAGAACTAGATAAATTCAATTTCGAGTTTGAACAGGGATTGCCTTTGCAACTTGAGGAGCCGCAGGATATATTTGATTTATCTTTTCCCGAAATCAATAATAGTGAAATAAGAAGCAAAAGCAGGAGTGATAGTAAAAGATCTTATAGTAAATCTACAAGATCATCTAGTTTACCAAGGCAAAATGAAGACTTCCTTGAAGAAAGTCTAGACTATACTCCAGGTGCTCCTAATTTATTAACTCAACGAATTGATTCTCAAACCAAGATAAGCTCTACTTTAGTAAAGTTTTTAAATTTTTTGCAATCAAGAAGTATTCTCCTAGGTGAGCATGTGAAGTGTGACTATAAATTGAGTAGAAATTATTTTAAATACTTGGATAAAGAAGGCTCTGATCAGAAAGAAATCATCTATTCGAAGGTCAATTTTTCTACTTTGATTCCCCTGACAAAAAGTAAATTAGAAGACTTTGAAGAGATACCGGTTAATAGGAAACTTGCAGCAAATTCGTTTTCTAGTATTCTACAATTAGCTACAAGAAATTACATTTTAATTGAAAGTGAAAATAATTTTGATTTGCAAACGGGAGAAAATATTGAAATACTCATGGAAATTTAAAACCGATTTGCAACATTCTTCACCAATTATTGCTATTGAACTCACCATCTGTACTATAAATCCTGATGTAATTCTAGTAAATAGAAAATTCGCAAGCATTTATATCAATTATATATATGTTTTTATCACGAAGAATTGTTTGAAACATATATTAGGTAATACATAATACAGAAAGAATACAGACAAATAATAAAATTACATTGTGTCTTGCAAAACGTCAAATAAAGGAATTAAGATTGAATTAAACGCTTATTTAGTCTCAACAACGTCCTCGTCGTGCTTAGCAAACTCTTCTTCAGCAGCTTGTTCTAAGTCACCGTCAATGTGTTCCTCATCATACTCGGATTGATGTAAAGACAAAGTTGGCTTGACAGCAGCAGAGTCAAGGGTCCAAGAAGCCAAAGCATTTTCGGCATCGATAATGATTTGCTTAGAGGCTTCGTAACCGTCATAAGCAGGTCTCGTTTCACCTGGAGTAACAGCGGAATCGTCTAACAATTCCAATAAAGCCTTACCATAACCAGCAATCAAAGCGTATTTTTCAGCCAATTCTCTAGTAGCATCAAATTGGTAGTTGAAAGCAGCCTTAATTTGTTCTCTGGTGATGTTGGACAATTGTGCTTCAGCAACCAAAGATTCAGCTTCGGCTCTGACTAATTCCTGTTCCAAAACAGAGATCTTTGGAGATTGTGGGTCCTTATATTTCAAATGAGCAATTTCATCGGTGATTTTTTGCTTTCTGTCTCTCGATGGTTGAACGGAGGACTCAATGTTTCTGATGGTCTTCAAAGTGATTCTGTATTGGTCATACTTATCAATATATTGGTCTTCTAATTCACCAATCTCGTAGATTAGAACCCCCAACTTATCGGTAACATCGGAAACATCATCGTCGTTGCTTTCACCCCACAAACTCAATTGTTTAGCAACATCCCTTCTTTCTCTAGCAGTCAATTCAATTGCTCTCATCACATTCTTTTCCATCTTCACATATTGAGACAATTTTCTTGACAATTCTGGGCCGGTATTACCAGCAACAGTCTTACGGAAAGAGGAAGCAATTCCCCCTTTGCCGAAGAATCTCGACTTAGTAGACGATGGTGGTGGTGGTGGTGATTGCAATTGAGATGCAGTTGGTGCTTTACTGGATCTTAAAGAATAAGTTCTATGCATTTTAATAATTTAGCTACTTCTATTTCTCTTTTGACAGCAAAAAGGCGGTTTTTCATCCCCTTTAAATACTTGGAATAATTGAATGGCCACCAAATTTTCAATGACTTCTTTTTCGGACTTTGTGTTACTTGCTATTTTCAGAATCAGGCAAGTGTGCGTGAGCCGCATCTTTTACATTGCTAAAATTTGATGAGAGTACCCTCTTCGAATGCACAAAAGCATATGAGCAAGTGGAAGGTTAGAGATGAAGAGCTACGAAGCTTAAAGATACCACTGGGGACTTGTTGAATATGACTATTCTAAGTGGCGAATAACCCGATTATACTCTCAGAGAAATACGACCAAACTGACACAGTGGGACCTATTACGTCATCGATAGAAATAAGCTGTACAGACGCATAAATTGTTTCTATCTAGAAGCTCGATGATGTGACTATGTCATGCGTAGAAGCAATTGGTCCACCTCGGTAGAGGCCACAAACGTACCACTAAGTAAATTTCAGGGAACGAAGGGAGATAAACCCAGAGTTGGAAGAAAGAAGCATCAGTGAGACGATATAGTGGGCAAGTTTTAGTATGTAAATAAGTGATACGGAAAAATGCCTGAATCACCGAAGAAAACTGAGCGGATGAATACTGCATATAGAGTGATTCTGCGCATGAATAAAGATTCGGTACGGAAAGAGGAAATATGATTGCCTCTTCGGTATTTCAGAAAGCGACCTTAGAGGTGACAGATCAAGATATATAGCAGTGCAAGTGAATTTGAGATAAAAAGATGTAAATGAACCAGAATTCAGCTACGGAAGTAGCAGGGAGTGAGAAGGTGGTTTGAGGCTACACAAATACTGACAACAAATAGAATTGATAGCTATACATTGAATTTCTGTTTCTTAGTAGGTGGTGCTGCGGTGTCAGAGACACCTTTGTGTAATATCAAACCGGAAATAATTCGCAAGTAGTCCTGTTCTAGAGATGTGTATGCTGTTTGCAACTTGTCTAAGCGGGTTGGCTCATCCAAGCCATCTAAGACCTCTTTATTTTTTTCGTATAATCTTCTTTTAATAAATAAACGAACTTGTTTTGCAGAAAAGTTGGCAATCTTATGTTCCAATTGATAGAGCAAGATCATTTCCAACAAACGAGAGAACTGACGCTTCTCTAATTTTTGCTCGATTCTTAGCTTTGGGGCCCAATCGCTATTGATCAACGCAAAGTCCACTGACGAAGTGTCCACGGCTGTTTGGCACAACCTAGTTAAATCACATCTATCTCTTAGGTCGTCAAAACTTTCGTTAGGGTCTTCTACCACAACCTCGATTACATTGGGATCTTTCATCCAATACTCAAATAATTTGTTGTAAAATTGACCTCCCAACTTCAACCCTTGGTACATTGGCAATATGATGAACTGGGAAATCTTTTTACGCGCCTCCTGTTCATCTGAGTCGAATTTTTCGGATCCTCCATATTTCCAGTAGTTATATGCGGTGCAAAACCCAATTATGGAAGGAGTTTTGGTATCCGTCACTTTGTACATCACATAAATGTCCCATAACTCATCCTCATGGTCAATGTAAGATCCAGCTTCAATAAATAGCAAAACTAATATCTGTAAACGCTTGTGTAATTCTAATCCTTCCGCTTGTTTCAAATTAAGCTTATAAATCCCGT
Organism: Debaryomyces udenii; assembly: GCA_030556595.1. Classification (NCBI taxonomy): domain Eukaryota; kingdom Fungi; phylum Ascomycota; class Pichiomycetes; order Serinales; family Debaryomycetaceae; genus Debaryomyces; species Debaryomyces udenii. The sequence continues at coordinate 67,151 of JAKTUI010000014.1, read as the reverse complement.
ATGTATCATTGTCTACCATGAAATGTTCTTCAATTAACTCACCAGGAATTTTGTAATTTTCTTTTTCTTTACTTACCGCATCAGCCCATTTCAATTCATCTTTGTAGATGGTAGATTCTGGTAAGTAGCTCAATAATTTTTCTCGGGGATCTGCTAGTGTATCATCATTCAATTTCTCACTATACTTAACATTTAAAAATGGATAGAATGTACAATGATCAAAGCACAAGAAGATGACTAAGTCTTTATAACCAAAGATTTGTTCCGAGTCTCCAAATATTGGGTATGTGAAATTTGGTTGAAAGTTTAATGCTTTGCCTTCTGACTCTGTAATATATATTTGCAATACATCATTTGATGACGACGTCCACAATTCTGGCTGCAAAGATGCTGCTGTTATACTCGGAGTCGGTGTGCTTTCGCTCATATTTACCTGCTGAATCTTATCACTACTCTTCTGTTATAATAATACTATTAACGCGTTCAAAAAGCGCACCAAAAAAATACGAAATTTTAAAAAAAAAAAATTGTCGTGATTATTGCCAGAGAAATGAAGAGAGAATTTTGATAATCTTCTGATTGTCTATTATTTCTAAATACAAGCTTTCTAATTATTTAAAAAGAGTATAACTAGTTTCGGATTCTCTTTTTATTCAGATTCATCTCCTCAAAATACTCTAAAATTACAAACTTTACTCAATTACTGCAACTAAGTCACCAGCGTCAATCACATCACCGTTTTTATGAAACACCTTAACTACTTTACCAGCTTTGGTTGCATTCACGACCATCTCTGTTTTCATAGCCTCGATAACAACGATACCCTGGCCATCCTTAACTACATCACCGGCTTCAACAAGAGGTTTCCAAACTCTTCCTGAATACTCAGAGTAAACCATTTCAGCATCATCACTGAACTTGTCAGAATCTGATAGTTTTGAACTCAAGTTTTGTTCCAAGTCAGCATTCGATTGTTGAATGAGCCTGCTGAATTCTTCTAGTTTGTCTCCTCTTCCATTTTGAAATTGCTCGATTGATTCCGAGTTTTCTTGCACCCATTCTAAGTATTTGGTATGATCAAACACAGAATCAGATATATCGATTTTGAATTGGCCAGCATGTACATCTTCAGTGAATTTATCAATTTCTTCTTCAGAAACGGGATAGAATACAACTTGGTCAAAGGGAGATAACAACCATGGGTTTTCAGAGTTGCCTCCTAACGTAAGCTTATCCCAAATAGGCACAGTTCTGCCAACTAATTGGTAACCACCAGGAGAATCAGTAGTATAGATGCACATATAATTACCACCAATACCAACGGAGCCATTTGGAGTATAAGTTCTTGAAGGGTTGTACTTCGTACCGAATAACCTGTGTCTTGGGTCCAACGGAACAGCACATGGGGCACCGAGGAAAACGTCTCCCAAACCCAAAACTAAATACCGTGAAGTGTACATCATGTCCTTAACATCTTTTCTTGTTATTCCATTGATATCAGCAATAAAGTCAACATTGTTAGGCAACCAAGGAGCCTCCGATCTGATCGTCTCTCGATACCGCGTAACAGCATCTAAAGTTCGTTTATCCTCAAAGGCCATAGGTAACTTTATAACTCTTGATGGTACCTTCCATTTATTAACGAATATAATCTCTTTTTCAAATGAAATTAATGTGTCAACTAATTTCAGTTGACTAATTTCGCAATTGTATTCAATCAAAACGGATCTAACACCCTGTGACATTTCGACAATACCTGGTGTATTATTCTCATGAACCATTGCAATTAATTTGTAAATCCTATAACATAAATTCAAATCAAGATTATTTTCGCCATACTCAACAAGAATATACCTGTCACCAGCTTGACGATAAACAACCCTAGGTGCTTTTGAGGAGGCTTTGAATTCAGCTAAGACAGGACTCTCTGGTTTTGTCAATACATTATTTTCAAATGTTGGCACATTTCCTTCCAATGAGTCGATGATTTTATCTTGCTCCCGCTTCAATTTCTTGGAGACTTTATAGGATATAGGAACGAACTGAATTGCGTCACCAGGCTTAACTTGACCAATTTTCCACATTTCTGCTTCAGCAACAACAGCCTGACAGACAAATCCACCCAATGAAGGACCATCGCAAGTCAATATGACTGGTTCATCACCAGTGAAATTGATCGCACCCAAAGAATAAACGTAATCATGAGCATTAGAAGGATGTAAACCAGCTTCTCCTCCATCAGATCTTGCCCATTTAGGTTTTGGCCCAATTAATCTTACCCCAAATCTATTAGAATTATAATGAACTTTCCATTTTTCCTTGAAAAATTCTTCCACTGAATCTGATTCGAAAAAGTCAGGAGATCCATGAGGACCACAAGTAACCCCTATAACCCAGTTCTTGTTGAAATTGAAATCGTATGAAGGAATTAAAGATTTAGGAATCAGTGTTGGCTCAGACACCGCTGAAGGTAAACTACAACCAGATATTTCGGGTTGACCCAAAAACAAGACGTCTCCCAATCTCAAAATACGACCATTATGACCTCCTAAGTTGCCTAAAGTAAAAGTAGATCTCGAACCCAAATATTCAGGTACATCGATACCTCCTCTAAGTGCCAAGTAAGCCCTACAACCGGAGCTTAACTTACCAATTGATAACTTATCACCCCTTTTGATATGGATGGGAGTCCATTGACTAACAACTTGCCCATTAACATCCACATCAACTTGTCCACCGGTCACTGAGATGATGGTATCGTGGTGAAATAAAATTTTAGGGCCGCTTAATGTTATTTCTATTCCTGGTGCCGATTCATGGTTTCCGACTGCTTTATTAGCTAGTCTAAAAGAGTAATCGTCCATGCATCCTGATGGCGGAACGCCAATGTGCCAGTATCCCTTTCTTCCTGGGAAGTCTTGGACTGTAGTAAACGCCCCAGGATTTAGAATCTCAAAGGCTGTTGGTTTATAATCGTAGGTATCCAACACTTTAGTTGCAACTTTGGCTTGAGCAAACATAGCTGAGTTAGCGATAGATCTTAAGTAGTCGATGTTGGTAACACACCCATGAACTACAGTTTGGTCAAGTGCTTCGCGTAATTTCTTTAAAGCTTCAACTCTATCCTTGCCGTGTACAACAATCTTTGCCAAAGTAGGATCATATTCAGCAGAAACGACAGTACCCTTTTCCACCCAAGTATCAACTCTAGCCCAATGAGGAAAAACCACTTCCGACAATTTACCTGGAGAAGGCATAAAGTCCTTGACCGGATTTTCAGCATATAACCTTGCTTCCATAGAAGCTCCCACGACACCAATCTCCTGAGAGAAATCAGGTGCTTTGTCAGCTGCAATCAACAACATCCATTCAACTAAATCTAAACCAGTAACCATTTCAGTTATCGGATGTTCTACTTGCAAACGTGCATTGACCTCTAAGAAGTAAAATTCGTCTCTCTTTTCATCATATATGTATTCAACAGTACCGGCGCATTTATAATTCATAGAGGATGCTAGCGATTCTGCTGCCTTTCTCATCTTTAATCGAGTTTCTTCAGATAAATTTGGAGCAGGCGTTTCTTCGATAATTTTTTGGTTACGTCTTTGTAAAGAGCAATCCCTCTCACCTATTGCTATAGCCTTACCATAGCCATCCCCAAACATTTGAATTTCCACATGCCTTGCATTTTCAACAAATCTTTCGATGAAAACACCAGGATCCCCAAAATAGGACTTACCTTGATGTTGTACTGTTTGAAATACCCTTTCGATATCTTCCTCAGAATCAACTTTTTGCAAACCAATACCTCCACCACCAGCAGTGGATTTCACCATAACCGGATACTCCAACTTTGCAGCAATCTCTTTGGCTTCCTTTGCGTCGGAAACCAAATCAGAACCAGGAACTAAAGGCACGCCTGCTTTTAGAGCAATTTCCCTCGCAGAGTGCTTCAAGCCCAACTTACGAATAGCATCCCCTGATGGGCCAACGAACACTATTCCTTCCTTTCCACAACGATCAGAAAAATCAGCATTCTCAGAAAGGAACCCATACCCTGGAATAATAGCCTCAGCACCAGAGTCCTTGGCCGCTTTGATGATTTTATCGATAGAAATATAAGTTTCGGAAGCAGAAGTTCCATTTAATGGTATGGCAACATCTGCTATCAATGCATGCTTAGCATATTTATCAGGATTGGAATAAACAGCAATTGATTTAATGTTCAACTTTTTCAAGGTTTTTATAATTCTGACAGCAATCTCACCTCTGTTTGCTACTAACACAGAATTAAAAGGCCTTATCGCTTTTTTGCTCTCCTTCTCTATAAAACTTTGGTAATTCTTCCAACCACCAAACTCGCTGATATCTAACGTACCCAGTAAATTGTATCCAAATTCTTCGCAAATAAACGATTTAACCCACTCCCCAGACTGTAATTCGGCTGAACCAATACCCAAAGGTCCTGGAACCATGTTTATGAAATCACCAAATCTCTCCTTAGGAATTGCATATATTTCCACTGCAATCTCTGTACCAAATTCGGTAACTCTTCTTAACCCTGGTTTGGCAACAGGACCTGTTTTAGGTAATGCGTATAGTTTATAGTTTGCAGATGTTGTTGTAGACTCAATAAAAGTTGCATTGCACTTTTCTAACTGCCAATGCAATTGGAACCCTTTTAAATGAGCACCAACTACTGCCAACTTGATTTGACTATTAAAGTTGATTTCAGGTAATTTCAATAATTCGTCACCCATTGAAGAAACCTTATCATTTTTCATACAACCCAAGAACCGTGGAGTCTCGACAGAATATATCTTCATATAACGATTGGCCAATTCAAGCAAAGCATAATCGTTGAATTTATGAGACAACAAAGTGATTCCAAATGGTAAGCCATCTGGACGGAATCCAGCTGGTATGGCCAATGCTGACATATCTGCCAAATTAACAAAATTCGTGTAAGTACCTTGATAAGAATTCAATTTAATAGGCTCTTTTTGAATTTGTTTAATGGTGGGGTTTAATGGTGCTGTGGGAACAACTATGACATCTATATCTTTCAACAATGCGTTCACTTTTTGAATAATTCTTTGTCGTTTGTATTCAAAATCAAATGCAGTTGCGGCTGAATATGATTCACCGCCTTTTATTATTCCTATGACAACGGGATCTAACGTATCCTCGGGAGGATTGGTTTTCAAGAAATCCTTAATAGCCGTATATCTCTCGGCCACCCATGGACCCTCGTAAAGGCATTTTGCTAATTCCAATAAGGGATCTATATTTAACGAAATAAGGTCAGCTCCTAATTTCGAGAATACATCAATGGCGCCCTTGTATAACTTTGGATTTTCTTGTTCCCCGTACCATAATAAATTGTTTGGTATGGCGATTCTTGGTGTACCTGAAAATTTGATCAAGGGATTTAAAGGCATCGAACGAGAATACTCGTCATGCTCACTATCTTCACGAGCCAATATGTTGAATGCCAATTGAGCATCTTGTAAATTCAAAGAAAAAATGGAGACACAGTCCAAAGATTTACATGCTGGTACAACACCTTTGCAGGAGAAAACCCCCTTCGTTGGTTTCAACCCAATTAAGTTGTTCAACATCGCGGGTACCCTTCCTGACCCTGCAGTATCAGTACCTAATGCTATAGGAACAATACCTCTAGCTACAACCGACGCAGAGCCAGCAGACGATCCTCCACTCACATAATCTGGATTAAACGTATTCGGTGTTATTCCATAAGGAGACCTAGTTCCAACTAAGCCAGTAGCAAACTGATCTAGGTTGGTTTTACCAATAATGATGGCACCTGCATTTCGTAATAATTTAACAGTAGTTGCATCCTCCTCTGGTTTGTAACTAAAAGAAGGGCAGGCAGCCGTAGTCGCAAACTCCTTCACGTCAATATTATCTTTAATCGCAACGGGAACCCCATATAACGGTAAGCTCAATTTATTTGACTTCGATTGTAAGAACTTCCATTGATGTGTTAAACTCTCATCGTCTGCTAATGAAATCCAAGCCGCATCTGTTTGTGATTGCGACTTAATCAATTCCGTCAACAACGCGAATGATTCATTAGGAGTGCTTTCAAAGTGAAATTTGATCCAGTCTTGAACTGTCCAGCCAACGTAAGACATCCTCGCTTTAGCAATACAACTGTAAGACTTAATTGAATAGTATCACTACCAATCAATTTTAAATATAGTTACTTAATTATAAACTTTTGAATTTACTGTACTTTGTCTACCATCGTCATCGTCTTATATATATGTATATATGCCTCTATCAGAGTAGTGTCAAATGCCTTATGAACTCTGAGCTAAGGTTCCTAGATAGATCTATTCGCGGGCCGTTTATAAAATCATATTTACCTAACTGGAACGGGCCGTTTGAATCTGTTATCATTTGGTGAGTGTGTATGTAAGTGGCTTATCCTGATTTCAATGCTCGATTTTTATTGGGTGATGATTTTGTAGAGATCGGATACGAATTAGGAGCTCGCCGTCTACATCTTCCAGTCAGCGGGGTCAACACGATCATGGACATAGAAGCCGAGAGAGATTGACTGCGACGAATAGATAAAACGCAATAAAGAATGGCAATGCGCTTTAGGTTTGATGTTGTTCCAAGCAAGGAGTTTTCATACATCCATACACCAGATATAAGTTAATCATTTTTTATTTCACAGTATATACTTATAAATTATTCTTTTTTGGACTCAACAATTTCGTCTATATATCTAGGAGTCACGTACCCGCTATCAACAGTCTTACCATCGACGACATGAGTTTGATCGTATGCCAAGAGCTGTGCGTTTACCTGAGAGTTGACTGAATGTAATTTTTCAGGATTAGCTTGTTGCCATTCACGTAACTTGTAAGTTTGGCCAGTCAAATCCCAATAGATACCTCTCATGGTAATATATATAGCTTCTCTTCCTTCCCAAAGAGGGCCTATGACAACTATGAAAGCAGAAAAAAATATCCAGATAATTAATACAACAATCCAACCAGTAAAGAAGCGCTTAGAAAAGACGTAGGAAGTCCCATACATGGGCATGGGCCAAAGAATCACAAGACATAGTGTCAATGATATACATATAGTTGCGGCGATTTTGAAAGATTTGTTTAAAACTTTAGTCTCATTTTCTGATTCATTTTTCTTGAGCAAGGCTAACTCGCTAGCAACAATGCTAATTTGAGATTTGATAGGATGAACTGTTTCAAGATCACCAGAATTGTGCTTGGCACCTGGGCGCTTCTCTGTGGCTTCGATTATTTCTTCTTCTTCGCTCACTCTTGTGATACTTTTCAATATACTCCAATCGAAATTTTGTGGCTTGAAAAGCAACGTTAAGAGAGGAATGAACACCAATGGGGACAATAACGCCACAACATTACCAGTAAGCATAGCGTCATCTTCAAAAGTAGTGTCAACTGTGAGTTTTTTGAATTTTACCTTGGTACATACTAACCAAGACATTATAGCAAAGGCTGTAGCTAAAATTGGTGTAAAAGTTGCAGCTGTTTTATTCTGCTTTCGAGAAAGTAAAGTCAAAACAGATGGTAAAACAGCACCACCAATTATAATCCCCATTAATTCATATAAATAACCCATAGCTATGCCAGCATAATATAAACCAATTGCAAAACCTGCCATGACATACGAGAATATTATTACAGACACATGCGACATGAATATTAATTTCTTTCCTGATGCCTTTGGATCGACATATGTTCTGTAGATATCATAAGTAAAAATTGTAGAAACAGCAATTAATTCAGCAGACATTGCTGATGTAACTGCCATAAAAATCAATAATAAAGAGCAAACTGCACCACCTTTTCCCAAAAGTGCTACTGCAGCATTAGGCAATACCAAGCCCGCTGTTACTTGTTCCGTCGACAATTTATTTGGATACGTTGGCCAGTAGTGAGTTCCTTCCAATGACAAGCCCACAAGACCTAAGCATGTTGAGGTTAACATAGGAATAGCAAACCAGGCTATTCCTCCTAACACATATCCTGGTAATGTAGCGGCAGGGTTTGCAGCAAATGCTTTGTTGAAGTATCCATTATCCAAAAACACGGTTCCAAAATTTCCAACAATGTTAATAACAAAGAAGATTCCCCCAGATCTTGAATGCATGGTCAAGTAAGAGCCTTCAGCATTCCCTTCCCTAGGTTGTGTTTCAGCTAATTTGGTTACAGCCTCCCAAACAACACCTGGTGAACCTAACTTATCAGAAGTTGCAAAAGCAGTGAACGAAAAGACCAAAATAATAACGATGATAACCACCGTATGCGCATAATCGGTTAAAAAGGTTGCCTTGATACCTCCAAATAATGTATAGACGACCACCCCTAAAGGTAATAAGAGACAAGCTGCCACGATATTCATTCCGGTCAAATCATTCACAACAGCACTTCCACCGCTTAGCAACATTGCAGTGACTAATATGTTGGTAGCAAGACCGAAAAACAAATAAACGCAATGCGTAGTTCTGCCGTATCTTGTCTTGACTATTTCAAGATATGTATGTGCACCTGGTGCTCTTTCTTTCGCTTTAATGGCAATGCAAGAAAATAACACGATTTGGCAAGTCGCACCTGCAGCATAATAAAACGCACCGCTAATACCATTATTATACGTTTGAGTAGTTGATGTTAATAGAGTAGCAGCCCAGGTCCACGAACTCACCACTGCAGCCGAAATCAACGATTTCTTGACTGATCTACCAGCAGTTGCAAATTCTTCAGCCGTAATAATTTCTTTATTATACCTTTTCAAAACGAATGTGGTTAAAATCATACCTGCGGCAAAAACAAAGCCTAAACCCACAACAACTGCATATCCAGCACCTTGTGGTAATGGAATATGTGTATTTGTCACCATATCTCTATCTTTTTTTTTATTCTAAGCTTCCAAAAAAAAATTCAACAACTTCGAGCTTCAGCCTCTCTCAAGTAGTCCAGGATGCTTCTTATATATAACTTTTCATTAGTTGGTTTGAATCACAAACCATTTTATAGATAAGGATTTTTGTTAAATAAACCTGCACATACTTTTTTGCATCATATCATTGAATGGGCCGACGAGATGGCTATCTACAAATTTGAAGGTCAATAACTCACGTGCGTGCAACGGTTTCTTTATCTCTCTCGCTAAGATCAAGTTCACCTATCCGATTTAAGCAGTTATCAACTGATTACATAATATAATTTGACCTATCGATAAGACTGCATTTTTCAGTATGATAGCAGATGAAGACCTATTGTCGAATTGATGCATTGGCCATTTAGAGGCATTAACTTTCAAAGTATCTAATTAGTATATTTATCAGATGAAAATATTTTTTTTTTTTTTTTTTTTTTTTTAAAGAGAGCTTGTTTCTTTATTGGCTGATGAACAAAACGTATGCCATACGAGTAAAACCACTTAAATACATGGTTTAATAGAGATTATGATTTGCTCAACTAAACAAAATTTAAACCTCGCAAGCCATTCAATGAGTCACCGTTGCTATTTTTCCTAGTCACACGATCCACTATACCATCTTCTTCAGTTTTAGGTTTGCAAAAAGTATCTATATTTCCTGAATCAACGACAGGCTGGGATTGTAAGCTTTGTGATATATTTTGTTGTTCCAACACTAGCTCGTTTTTGATTTTTTTAGTGAGCTCCACAATTGTCTCATCAGAGGTGAAGTTCTCCACAAAATGATTTACAAAATAGAATGTCCCCAGAATATTTTGATCTATCACGATAAATCCCGCCTCGACACATGCTTCGATCTCCTCTATGGTTATATCATAAGACCATCCTAGCTCGTCGCATATCTCTGGAATAGTGCTACCCTTAAAGCATTTATACTTCTCTTCAATGTATCCGTCCTCATCAGAATCTTCACGACTGAAACCCAATGCGAGTTCATTTTTCAACTTATGGTACACGAAAGACTCTTCTTGTGCCTTCAAGAAATTGATGATTAGCTCACTGTAGTTGTTGTGAGACTTGTAGCAGACAACTATTAATCCTGACTTCTCGTAGTTCTTCAAAGCAATGGGCAACTTCAAAGGATCAAACAATTCAAGGCACTTGTTGAAGTCACTTGGTGCTATTAATTCAGTGCCGAAGCCTTGGGTTGAAATGAGGTAACGATTGTAATTGGCATAAAGATCTTGCGAAGTGACCATAGATGATCGTTTAGTTAATTGGTAGTTCGTTAAGAATTCACTGATGTGTCTTGCCACTTCTTGGTGGTATAGGTTAGATGACTTTTTAATATTTAAAGGAGGTATAATGCTATTTATAGTTTGGCCAGATTTAATTAGGTTACCAAACGAACTAGATAACTTGATCAAGTCTTGAGCTTTATACATCAACTGCTCTAAATCTTCTAATGAATTTGATAGCACAAATTCATTTTTCTTACGTTGTTGTTCTCCAATTTGTTCTAGTCCATGAATTCCCCCACCCTTGATTGGTTCTGCTATACTGGAGGAATTGGGCACCTTTATTCCATTTTCATTTATGGCTCCTTTACTAGCCAAAGTATCCCATTTTACTTTGCCAATTAATTCTGTTAATATATTGTTAAACTGTGATTCTCCATTTTTTCGAAAACTTAATTTCAAGTATGGCTTCTCATCTGTATAAACTTCAATGTTATTTTCAAGGGAGATATTTAAAGTATTGGATATTATGGATGAAACAATAGGGTCTTCATTGGGTTGCAATTTCATTCGTAATTTCTTAGATATCGAATTCAACTCACTTCCACATAGCTCACAATACTTCATGGAAGGGTGATTAATAAAGGTACACTTAGGGCATTGGTCATTTCTCAATGATTTCTGGTCTTGTTTATCGTCCTTAGAGGGTATTTCAGATTGCTTTTGCCTTAATGCTTTGAGTATAGTTTCTTTGGCTGGTCTAATCCCACAAGACACACACTTGGGGAAACTTGTGTCTAAATTGGTATTAATTGGCATATGATTATTGAATGAGCATATAATGCATGCCCAATCCACCATTGCGTTGTCCTCCCCGCTAACACTACGTTTCTGTGAAGAATCTCGCACAACGTTCAGATCTTTGATGTAAAGTTTCACTTTGGGAGACGATCTCAAAAATCCGTCAATAACTTCACTACCAGATACTTCCTTGATGTATACAGCTATTGACATCAGCGGATCTTTATTGTCTATATATATGATCCGCTTGTTTGTCAAGTATACTCTGCCGTCTTGTCGATTTAATATCTTCAGCTTTCCCTGATATAATCCGATACTGTCCCTTATATACAAACTATGTTCATCATCTTGTAATATAGGCCTATTACTTCTATTGACAGATGCCTTCTTCCATACATCGAGCCTGGACCTCATAGTAATGGTGTCATACAATGATGGCATTTGATATCTAATCGGATTTATACTAAACATAATGCTAACTTGTAGTTTTCAACCTGTAAACATATAACATGTAAAAACATGTTAATCTGTAAATCAAAAATTTTTACCCCCAAGATCTGATATGGCAAATAAATAAGATAAAACATTTTAGTAAGATAAAGCTATTATATAGCGTATACATCCCAGGAAAGATAGAAAACATCACGAGATAGCTATACTGTGATTAATCGATTGAAAGGTAAATTTGAAAAGTAATACTGAACACATCTTTTGAGTTAAACATTTAGCCGCCATTCGGAGTAATTATATGCTATGGCTTTTCTATTTAAAAGAAATCCAAAGACAGCACAAGAACTAGTGAGGGCTTTGAATGATCAAATTGCCAAATTAGATCTTAGCAATGATAATAACAAGAAGTATCAGGATGAATGCTCGAGATATTTGAAGCAAATCAAAGTCATTATACATGGGGGAGAAGAGAGTGATCCTCAACCTGAGCAGATTGCTCAGTTAGCCCAAGAGATATACTCAAGTGACTGTCTATATCACTTGATTTACAACTTGTGTAAGTTGGATTTTGATTCAAGAAAAGATGTGTTGATTTTATTCCTGAGTTTGTTGCGACGACAAATGGGGAGCACTTCTCCCACAGTAAACTACCTTATTAATTCGAAACCTGAAATTTTGAGCCTTTTGCTTAAAGGTCCAGAAACACAGGAGACAGGATTGATATGTGGTCAGATATTAAGAGATTGCATTAAATTTGAGGTGATAAACAAATTTATTATTGATAGCCAATTATTTTGGAATTATTTCAACTATGTCCAAATTCCTACCTTTGAGATTGCTACCGATTCGTTCATCACCTTGCATGATTTATTAACGATTCATAAAAAATTGGTTTCTGAGTTTTTGGCTAATAACTACGAGGTTTTCACATCCCACATCAATCAACTAATCCAGTCTAACAACTATGTAACTAAGAGGCAAAGTGTTAGATTATTAGCTGAGTTAGTATTGCAGAGACAAAACCAATATTTCTTGAATAAATACTTCGATGATACTAATAACTTGAAGTTGATTATGTTGTTACTCAGCGATAAGCTGAAAAATCTCCAAATTGAAGGATTTCATATTTTCAAGTTTTTCGTTGCTAAGCCCAAAAAGTCACAAAAGATTTTAGATATTCTTACTAAAAACAAAGAAAATTTCATAGCATTTTTCCAGAATTTCAACATCAACAGCTTTAATGATTCTAATTTAATTGATGAAAGAGATTACATTCTCAATGAAATCCAAAAGTTACCTGATATCGAGAGAGTTCACTAGCATTTAGATCTGCATTATAAATAGAGTATACTGATAAATTGAATAAACAAATCATATATTAGCTTGAATAGAAAACTATTTCGCAACTCTAGACCAATCTTTGTATTCTTCTTCGCCATATTGAATCTTCCTAATCCATTCAGCAACTTGCTTCGTTAATTCTCCAGAATTACCGGCGGCTATTGGAACAGCAATATCTTTTCCTTTGAAACCAATTCTTTCAATAGGGGAAACAACAGCAGCAGTACCAGCACCGAAAGCTTCAACTAATTCTCCTTTTGCGGCTCTCTCTTGAATCTCGTAAATTGTAAATTGACGCTCATTGATCGACCATTCATCTGAAGGTAATCTTTCGTTACATAAATGTAAAACAGAGTCTCTGGTCACGCCCTCTAAAATGGTGCCGTCCAATGGAGCTGTGACTAATTCCTTCTTTCCTTGAGAATCTTTGAAAACAAAGAAAACGTTCATTGTACCAACTTCGGTAACATATCCCTCATCGCCGAATAACCACAAGTTTTGCTGATAGCCTTTTTTAGCAGCTTCCAACTGAGGCTTGATACATGGGGCATAGTTAGCACCTAACTTACGATTACCAACTCCTCCAGGCCAAGCTCTTACTGCATAGTCGGTGGCTTCTAATGAAATTGGCTTGAACCCTGTACCATAGTAAGGTCCAACTGGAGAAGCTATGACGAATAATAAAGCTTTATCTGGGATTCCAACACCTAAAGATGCGGAGGTACCTATCAAAGTTGGTCTCAAATACAAAGAGTAGCCCGCGCCTTGTGGAACAAAACTTTCGTCCGTAAGTAAGAACTTATCAATCAATTTCATCAATTCTTCACCGTCGAAAGTGGGTAATACGATTCTTTCCGCAGATTTGTTCATTCTTTCCATATTCTTATCACTTCTGAAGGTTCTTATTTTGTTGTTCTTATCACGGTATGCCTTCATTCCTTCAAACAATTCGAAAGCATAATGTAAAACAACAGTTGAAGGATCAAATGAAAAGTTATGGTAGGGTGTAATCTTAGGGGTAGCCCATCCTTCTTCCTGAGTCCACTCAATCTCTAACATATGATCGGTGAATGTCTTACCAAACTGCAATTTATCATTTGGCAATTTTTCTTTTGGATTGGTAGTTTTAGTAATTTCTAACTTCGTGGAATCTAACGACATATTTCTGATGGAAATGTTAGTGGCTTTTCTCATAAGCATATTTCGGCTACTAGTAGCTGTAAACATTCGTTTCATTGATTGCATTTTTCAACTCTATATATTCTAATAATACAATCTATGGTGTTTTCCGTATATAATGCAATACTTACTATCTAAAGGTGCTGTTGACTTTTTTTTTTTCGGTCAATTTACTGTGAGTTGGATGGGGTTTATAAATGGAAAAAAAAAAATGAGTCAAGGACCGAGATACAAAATTCGGTAATTAACGGATCTGAAAGACTCATTATCCGTACCAAACCATTAAATTTTCAACGACGTTGCCTTGCAATACGACCCTCCCGTCACTTGCGGTGTCCATAGTAGGTATATCTCCGTCACCAGGAATTGTAGAAGCAAATGGTAGAGTCCATACAATCAGACCTGGCTTCACGTAGATGCCATTTACTTTATTAATTCTCAAGACTAGCTTGATATCTTTTGTATTCGATTTTGTTTGATTCCTAGGACTAATGCCAGTCTCAGCGTTGTAGTCGTCAACCCTCACAGATTGAATAAAATTTTCGGTTATATAGTGATTTTGCGAGTCAATCGTTCCTGGAGAGAGCCTTTCAAGCTTCAACCTGAGAGAATGCAAATTGGGGATCCATAAATCACCATGCAGAAGGAGTTGATCCAGGTACTTGGAATCGTACTTGTCGTTGTATGTCAATTCTGAAATTTCAACTGTATTGAAGTCTTTCGTATCACCCATAAATAGTTCGAAGTGTGTTGTTGTTGAAGGTCTAATACACTGTAGAAATAGCTGGTCTTTTTGCGGGATGGCCATTGCAAAGTTGTTATAGAATGTCAGTGTCAATTCAATACAGCTCCCATCAAGAGCAGACTTCAGAAGATAAGGAAGTCGAATTAAAGAGTCCCTAAACGTATACTCGGGGCTAAATGTGGTGCTTCTAGTATAAAAACCTGAAACGATAAGAGGCTCTGTCTGTAATACTGGCCGTTGGCATTGCTGGAACTTAGTTCTAAAAGGATTTGTTTTATCCAAATAAAAATATTTGTCCGTACCAGGCATGTCGTGTAGCTCGATCTCTGCAACGGTTATATTTTTAAAAGAGCTTGCGTTGTTTGAATCAATTAACTTGCGCATATTGCTACTAAACTTCGACATCACCGTATCAAAAAACAGATTTTTCAAAACTGCTGCCTCTTGATTCACAGATGTATTCTTTAGTTTGAAATCATTATTTGACGGATCTAGCCGTTTATCGAACCACATAGGATGGGCCTCAGTTGAAAATATCCAATTTTTTCCCTTCATTAAACTCGAATGAAGAAATATGTCATTGTCAATATCAAACAACATCATCAAATACTTTAATGTCTCGCTCATAACAAAAGTTTCCATTCTATTTTGATATTTTCCTGTCCTGATATCTTGTATACCATGAAATCCACATTTCGCTTTGAACTTAGTTTGAAACAATTCCAATACTCTAGCACCAATCTGTAAATACATCGGATCCTTAGTAGCCCTATACAAGTAATAAGTAGACTCAATAAATTCTGGTCTTAAAGGATACCATTCTAATATGATTGAATCAAAATTGCTAGTTTTGGATAATGGTTTCCTGTTTGATAAGAAACCCCATCTTTCGGGTATCAGATCAAAATGATTCCATAATTTTAAGTATACTAGGTGAGATTTTATGGCGTCATTTACTTGGCCTGTTAGCACTTGCAAGCCAGACCAAAATGCACCTAACAGGTCTATCCATACTGATGCTAACATTCCATCATTCACTCCTATGTTTCCAAATATCATAGATCCTTCATTAAACCCTCCCCCCTGGGCCAGGTGAGTTAACAATGTTTTGTAAGATGTTGCAAAGACAAACCACATATAGTCATCATTGAATAAGATTGATGATTTAGCTGCATACTCATAAAATGAGTCTACAGAGGCTCCAATACCTGTAATAGAGTCTACCCACTGGTTGGCTATTGGATCGATAGTCATCGGTAATAGATCAAGTTCCAGTCGAGAGGACCATAGCTTCCAAAAGGTTCGCTGCGTATAATACTCAAATTGTGGGTCTCCAGTTAGCTTCGATAAAAGTGTAAACTCAAGAACAGGGGAGGTTGCACCAGAAGTACATGTCTCTCTTTGAAGATTTCCGGGAACTTTTGAGACTCCTTTAGCCAAATTTATACGTGGTACCGGGATATCAGTTGCAGTTTTGAATGCTGGAAGAAGTCTGAGTCCTAAATCGTATGCCATGTTTAGTAAGAATCCATCGTACTTATCCGATATTTTCTTAAACGGTGCATATTTGAGTGGTACATTCTTTTTGTTTTTAACTACGTCTGTTAAAAGCAAATGAGTTGACAAGAGACCACCCAATGACCTAATACTTGACTCAAAAACTTGCACAATTGTGTCTTTATTGAACAAAACCTCTTGTTCTTGCTTCAAGTACTCGAGAGACTTCTCTAGTTCATCCCATTCTTCCATTATCATTAGAGTATCTAAATTATCAAGAATTGTCAGCGAAACATTACCCATTGCATCATTTCTGATTATGTTGTGTACATCATTGGAATCGGGCCCATATGGCTCACATGTGTCGGGTCTTACTTCATCAGCTGGGAATCCATTCTCCATGTAAGATTTCCACGCATGATTGAAGAGATATCTTGTCTCATTTTTTAAATACCGTATATGATCAGGAGTAAAGGAGGATTCATATTTATACTTTAACGAATGAACATAATGACTGAAAGCTAGTACCAATATAACTATGTATAGCTTGGTATATATCATTTTGGTCGTCCTATGTCATTAGTTCGAAGGATGGTTTAGATCAAGCTTATCTAGTTTTTTTTTTTTTTTTTTCTCTACAATTAATCTCACTATGGTTCTTAATACGTATACAATTAAACAGATCGATTCTTCTATATTTTAATAAATAATTAAAGTGATTGTATTGCTATGTCAATTCATCTATAACAACAGAAGTCATCTACCAAAAATTCTATTGACTTGCGTCAAAACCTTGCCTGCGCCAAACCAAAGTGTGATACAGACCAAAGTTATGTTTAAGATAATTAATAAAATACCACTTAGCATGAATCTTGGTGCAAAAATTTTCCAAACCATCAAGTGTCTTCTAAAATGGGCAGCGAATATCAAACTTGACAAGCTTATTAAAGTCTGGTATGTAATCAATGTAGTGATCGCTGTAATTATTTGTGATAATGCAGTGATTGGTTTGTTTGAAGGTGAAATCTTCCATAGCGTAATTAAGGGTATTGATAAGCAGATAATGAAGAACGGTCCGAAAGAATTCAATAAAATGTTCAAATGTGTGAACGGGAAAATAATAGTTTCGGTAGTCATAAACCCTAACTCCCATTGAATTGACGGTATAGTCGCCTGGTGTCCAGTACTGAAAAAATGCTGATATCCCAATAATCCGAAAATGATTGGTGCAATAAGGTTCTTTCTTAAATTTAGAATGTCGTATAATTCTAATAATGATAATATTTGAACAATTAACATGCTGAGGGATATGGTCCCCATGGGCTTTGTAACCATCATGACTGCAACAGTGAAGTTGAGAACTAATAAGAAATACGAAGATCCATATACATTACCATACCCAAGTATAGTCGGCGACAATGATGGATTCGTTTTTTGCGGAGACGAGAAGGATGGCTGAGAATCTGAATCAGACTCCTCTGAGATCTCTATTGACTGCGTACCTAGTTTAACACACAAAGGCCCCCTTGACCAACTGTAGTTCGCAAGAACTAGCGCGATGAAAAGAACTATTCTGGCTACTGCAATCTTTATTGATTTCAATAATACACCACTCACTTGAAAGCGTGACGTTAAGTATACATCGCTACTTTCAAGGTATTCTAATGTCCAGTAAGTTGCATTTAAAATCATTAAGTACTTGACTCCTTTTCCAATCCAAAGTGGAGCTGCCGAATGATAAGAATCAGAAAGTTCATAAAATGATTTAATCACTAATGGTAAAGCGAACGAACACAAATGCAATACAACGATCGACCACCAACTTGTCTTGAACGTAGAGATGCAGTAAGGATGTTGTTCCTCTCGACATAAATTAATCATTGAAGTCAATCTTGATAAAAGTATGAAAGTAAGTGAGTGCAGAATTCCTAATATTCTTTCGAGCTTTGAGAGTTTTGAGCTAACTGCGCAACTATGTAAGCAGCAAGCACCAAAAGTCAAACAGAAAAACAGTACCATCTTATCTTCCCACACAACATATGAATTAGAAGCAAATATCAAACAATGTAATACAGCAAAACTAATACCCAAAAAGGACCAGCTATTAAAGTTATAAACGAAGAAGTCCCTCAATTGATGCCATAACCAGTTTACACTAAATCTATCCATTATTGGTGCCCAAAATCCGATAGTTATACCTGATGCTGCTCCAATGAGAAGACACTTCTTCATATCAAACCCGTTCGGCTTCAAAATTATAAATATGGAAAAGCTGGATACCAAACCTAGTAATGCCATAGCTACCACCGATCCAATAAATTCGAAAGACATCGTCAGGACTCTTACTGATGGTATGGATCTCGAATATGTAGCAATGAATGTCAAAGAAAAGAAAAGGATCGCAATGCCTATTCCGATTAAAGGCAAATCGAAACGAGCCCATAAAGATTTGCATTGTTCCAAAGATTTATTTTGATAGATTTTTGAAGACTCAATAAGTGCTTTCAAATGCTTTTTGTTGGCTCCGAACTTGGAATAGTTTCCAACAAAGTAACTATAGAGCTGGTTAATATCTAAATCAGACGCCAAATTAGGAGTTGCATTTCTGAAGCTTTGAATTTGTTGAGCGGTTTTGAAATTTGCGAGGGACAAATCCTTATCATTACCAAACGCCTCGTCAATGGGAAATCCCAAATTATTATATGGTATAGGTAACCCTAACAATAAAGACATCGTTGAAACTAAATCAATTTGATTAACCGTTCTATAGTTTTTTCCTAGTTCAGTGGTATTATAGAATTCTGAAGACTTTTTATTTACATGAAACTTCTTGTTTTTAGAATAAATAAAAAGAGTACTCTCAAGTTCATCAGTTGAATCACCGCCATGATTGCCTGTAGAATCCATTCCGTGGTCACCTATAACCACCAATAACGTATTCTCGTCGAGCTTTGAAATAACATCCGAAACAACCGTATTCATCTGATTCAACTTCTCCTTCATAGTGTAGTGATGTGGACCATATCTATGGCCAACGTGATCAACACCAAGAAAATGACCGATGAGTACGTCCCATTTAGTGGAGTTCTCCTTTTGCATTAGGGGGTACAAATGTTCAAGTACACCATTGTCCACAGTATGCAAGTCCCAAACATTCAAAGAATCATAAGGAAAATTTAAGCTTGGATTAATGTATTCGCCGAACAATGCAGACCAAGTATCGTCACCCATAAAGGCCACGCTTTTGTTGTGTTGGTATAATTGCAAAATCCAGTTGTCTTCGTCGATTGCGTCTCCGTTGAAATTTGATCCAGCATCTATAAATGTGGGTAAGGAGCCAGTGGTTAGTCCTTTTAATCTTTGTAAGGTTGTTGTTGGTGGATCGGCCATAAATTTCAACAAAATGGCATTGTCTGGTTCGGATTGCGTTAATTGGTGCAAGATCGGGAAGTTATTATGATAATACCTATCGGATTCTTCTACTGGGATGGCGAAGTCGAATCTTAATGCGTCAATAACTAAGAAGACTGCTTTGTCAAATTTCGCCGGCTTGATGCATGTATCGAGATCAATACCTGAACATTCTGATATATTTGGAAGAACTTGCCTGGAGAGTAGAAACCCTTGAGTAAAGAATCCTATGCCAATGAACTGAAGAACAGCAAAAAAAGACAATACCACCACATACCCTAAGAATGTTATCCTTAGCTTCTGTTGTCTGATTTTAGTTTTTGTTTGTTGTTGTTCTTGCAATTGATGCTCCCTTACTATTCTCAGTCTCACTTGAAAAGAGCCGTTTGGAGAAGGTTCCAGTTCTGTTTGATCCATAGATGGCTCTTAATGTTTCAGGGATACTGCCTCTTTAGATGCTTATATATATTAAGGTCCAAAAGGTACTACTATACACTCGCTTATCATAAATTAAATGTCTGTTATTGGTGGCACGTGATTTCTAAAATATATGAAGTTTCTTAAATATGGTAGTAATACAAAAGTAGAATTAGCAACAAAATAGCTCTTTTATTCCATACTGTGATCAATCTGGCTCAAAAAGTCTTGATCAAAAGTCTCTCCCCCTATGAGCTCATTTTCTCCTTGCTGGAAATCGATCAATTCGCTCATATCGTCTACGAGTTCCTGGTTATCCGCGTTTCCGATAACATCACCACCTTCCTCGTTGAAGAGTTGATTGATATCGTCACGGTTGTTGTTGCTGTCATTGTTTATATTCCTCTCATTGTCATTAATGTTGTTGTTATTGGCGACCATAGACATAGCAAAATTGTTGGGCATGCTTGGGGCACCATTAGTATGGAAATCATTCGTGCCATTAGGGTGCTCAAATTGGTCCATAAATGGCATTCCATTCCTATTGCCATCTATACTTATATTATCACCAAATAAATCGTCGTCATTGCTCTCTTGATCTTTTTCTTCGTTATTGATATTGACTAATGAACTGATCAGTCTAGGATTATAATCATCAGGTGCTGATGTTACCTTTGTTGTATTGCTAGATAGCTCATTTATGGGCTGCGAATGTCTTTTGAATGATGGTATACTTTCATATCTCTTTTTGAATCTTTGTTCATATTCTTGTAAAACTATGGTCAACTCTGTCTCTAAATCCTTGAACGAGTCTTTGTCTCCAAGCCTCGACTGTAAGTCAGCTAGTTTATCAATTTTGTCTCTTCGATAGGTATATTCGCTATCCTGGTCAACCGCATAAGGCGATTTGTTATCTTTCAAATTATTCTTTTCGGATTCTAACAATTCGTTTTTCAACTTCATTATCTTCAAATCTCCAAAATACAATTCTTCCGGCCTCAAGTTCATCACTATTTTTCGTAGCTCTTCATCGTTTACATGTTCTCGTTTTGGAATTGTAGGAAACGAACTAGGAGGAATAATTTTCGAGCTATGTATATGCTTAGATGTTACGTTCTCCAAGTACTCTTGGTTAGTAATGAACCTGTGCAAAGCATCTGACCTGAAAGAAATTAAATCTGCTTCATCATGCAATTTAGCTGAAGACTCTTCTTTTATGGGATGTCTTTGTTGAGGAGGTAAGGCTGGTTGTGGTTGATGGTGTGTTGGTATCACCTTATTGCGGCGCCTTGGTCTTCCTGGATGTCCCATTTTCAATAGATTTGTCTTAAGAACAGTTAATACTAATATGAATATATAAATATTCTTTAGCTCACGAAATCTGCGATTACGAAAAAAACTAACACAAAGCCGACGGCTACCATTACCTTTAATATTACTACATTTTAATTGCCAAAATGATTAAGATGAACTCGTTAGGAACTGAATAAATAGTAAAAATAGCCTATAAATAGTAGAACAGTATAATAATGAACAGAACAAAAAAAAAAATAGAAAAAGATACAAAAAATAAATGAAAAGGAAAAAAAATTAAGCGGTTGTCCGCATTGAATCAGTGGTACTAAAGACAAAATAATACAGTAACAGAATACAATACATGAGGAAAAAAGCCACTAGCTTTTTACAAGTCGAACCTCCCATTGATGAATTCTTCATCGTCCATGTGATGATCTTCATCGATTTCCATCTCTTCATTTTCGTCAATTTGGTCATCATCGATAACATCTTCGTCAGGAGGCAAGTCAGGGTTCCCTGGTATAAACGACCCCGGGTTCTTAAAAGCATTCATTCTGTGAGACTTGCCAAAATGGTCTTCCATTGTAGAATCATCAACATAGGTAAATCCCTTGAAGTTTGCTTGGATTCCTGGAGACAAAGGGGTTGAAGCAAGTTCTAATTGCTTCTTCAAGACTGATGTAGACTCCGAAGTAAATTCAGGATCAAAATTAGAAGTGTCAGTTTCAGAAGTTAAGTGAGGCTTGAAAGGCGGAGGTATGCTTTTGGACTTTAGAAGATCCCAATCAATATCCTGAAAAAATTGATGAGCTCTCAATTCTCTTGCATCATTGATTGATCCTAACCTATGCTTTGGATTTCTATTCAACAATCCTTTAACGAAGGAGCGGCCTTCAATACTGAGAACCTCCTTGGGAAATCTTACTTTACCAAATGCTATATTTTTGTACATCTGTTGAGTATTTTCCGCATAAAATGGTGACCAGCCGCAACACATTTCAAAAATTAAAACACCTAAGGACCAAAAATCAACCATCTTGGTATATCCCGACTCATCAAGTAAAACTTCTGGTGCCAAGTATTCTGTTGTACCACAAAAAGTGTTAGTTGTACCATCATTATTCAAATTTGCTTTTGATAACCCAAAATCACATAATGCAATATGACCATTAGCATCTAACAAAATGTTTTCCGGCTTCAAATCACGATAAACAATGTCATTGTCATGTAAATGTTCCAATGCTAACACTAACTCAGCAATATAAAATTTAGCTCTGTCTTCTGCAAATCTACCTTCCTTCTGCAAATGCCAAAAGAGTTCACCACCAGACATATAATCCGTGACTAAATATAAATCTGCAGGCGTTTGAAACGAGAATTTCAATCCAACAACAAATGGAGATGCTGCTGTTGATGTTCTGACCAAAATGTTTCTTTCCCCAATGGTATGGGCGATTTCCTTCTTTTTCACAATGACTTTTTTGGAAAGAACTTTCATAGCATAAATTCTGTCGGTATCTTTCTTTTTAACTTGATAAACCTGACCGAACGTGCCCTTTCCTAATAACCTCAAGACTTCAAAATCTTCGGGTCCATACAGTTTCTTATCTAAAGAAGCGTATTCCCAATTCACTTTTATAGCGCCTGATACTCGCTCGCCCACAATCCTGGCTTTCAATTGCAACCACTCAGCATTGTTTTGTTTGTTTGAAGTGGAGCTAGTTGTTGACGGGAATATTCTCACATGCCCTAGGAATGCATCATCACTTGCTGCATCATAAACTGATATGTCCAACTCCGATTTTGAACCAACCACGTCAAAAATTGCTTCGTGATTCCATACTGGATTCGATGATCCAATATTGAATTTCTTTAAGTTTAGATGCTGGGTAGACGATTGTCTTTGATACAAAGGTCTGTTGATCTCATGGCTTTCAGAAGGTTTCACCATTGGTACCGCGCCTAAATGGTCGGAATGTAATTTATTATGATGGTGATAATTGCTATTATTAAAACCAGTATTGGGTGACTTACCGAAGGAGCCCGGGCCGTTGGTGACAAACTCAGAGCTTTCAAATGTACAAACAACGTAAGGTTGGGAGTGATTGGACGTAATTAATAAGTTCCTTCCCTCCATGATTAAAATTTTCAATTTACCTTTAGGTTGGCTACCATTCTTAGATTGTGGTTTACGATTTTGCCCTTTCTCATCTGTAGTAATTATTACTGGTTGCATCGACGACGAGTCCTGTGCCCAAGAAATACCCAGTTCGTCGTTGATGCTTGCTGTTGTCGAAGTTTGTTGCGATGGTTGGTCAAATTGAGATGCTAACTGGTGATCAATCGATGTATCTTGACTAGAGGTAGCATGCAAATTCTTATCTCTGTTGTTGAACTTCTTATTCAAAAATGATTCACTGGTAGTAGTATTATCAGCGTTAGTGGTTGTTGTGCCATAGGCAAATGAGTTATTTGATATTGCAGTGGTTGGTGTAACATTTGCTAATCCTCTTGGCAAAAACTTTTTGCTTGAAGACGTAAATGAATCACCCGCATGATGGCCGCTCATCTCAGAAGATTGCGATTGGCCAGTAGTGTCTTCAGTTAATGGTTTTTCCTGCTGCTGATATGAAGAAAGATCCTGGTAGTAGGATTGTTGTGCATTCTCTTTTGAAGAGTGATTCTCATCTTGATTTTCCGATGGGCTGTCTTTCCTATGGAATCCACTGAACCCAAAAATTGATTTTGCAAAATCTGCCATTTAACTAGCCTAATTCGAAATTAACTGTAATGCCAGTTACCTGAATAAAATGTGATTCGATATATTGGTCAACTAATTCTCGATTATAACAAGCATTTATTAGGACAAATCAACCTTTTTGTGAGTGCTGCCCTGTAGTGTCTGTTTTTGTTGATGAAGGAGCGTAATGACTTCAAGCGCTTTCCAATTCAAAATACGAATTATATGGATATATTACAAACGCTGAATTGTCTGTTATTATAACAACTATCCTGAGGTTACGTGGTTCAAATTCTATCCTAAACAAGCACTGTATCCCAATGTTAGTATTGTGTGTCCCTAAACTGCTCTCCAGCCCCATCAAGGGGCTCTTCTGTTGAATGTAGCAAAGTCTTCCATTTCTTCTTCTCAAACTCGAACATACGAATAAATATTGTCTATTAATGACTTGTCTTCGATTCCTCAAAGAGTTTCTCTATAATTAAGCTGTGATTCAGTATTAGTTCCCTTATTACGCTATATCTACCTCATCAACGAAAAAAAAATTAGATAAGATTAGTGGTTCCGGCACTACCTTCGTTCTTCCTTGTATTTGTTTTAACCGATTCTGTAGGAATATGAAGTAGCATCTCGTAAATCTATGTATCAGGTGTATACCTCAGGACCGTATTAGTCACAACTCGGTGTAGCGAGGTCGGCCTCTTCTGCTTATTTGCAGATCTACTTATATCGTTCGCTAAATATTTCCGGACTTACACAGAACTCCGTTGGTACTTTTTCTTTGATAGGCACGAACCAAACGATCTTCTATGTAAATTGCTAAAAGTCCTACAGTCTGAACAAAAAGATACGGCAGCTTTTTCTAACAATTCTCCAAGCAATCAAGAAAGATTTCAAAGAATACGCTTCAATGATAAACGCAACATAGACAATAGGTGGTACAGAAATAAGATTAAGCGAGGGGGGTTCAGATGAGTCTAACCTGTAAAGAGTTTGCAAAGAAAAATGCACTTTAGGGGAACCTGTAATTGAGCACAAAGGGAAAACGTTGTGACGATTAGTGCAGTACAATTTTTCACAACTGCGAGCTAAAGTCTTAATATAATATAACATAGTGTGGTAATACAGCAATGAACCATTTAGTGCAAGGGATGTATAGACGGTTACCAGGCATCCCACGTATGTCGATTATTCCTACGGTATGGAAAATACCATTCAGAGGCATGCACCAATCGTTGCCACAGATGGAAAAATACTACAAAATCACGAAGTACGTGAAGCCCGTGGACGACACCAAGTATAAGGCAGGAGATTCTGCAGAAGGATTAAATATCCCACTTTTCAAGAAACAGTACCCAAATTACCATTACGAGACCATGTTTTTCAAGCGTCAGAATCGGGGATTATATGGCGGTTTACAAAGAAAACGGTCCAAAACATGTTCTGAGTCTAAAAACAAAAATTTGAGAGCACACAAACCCAATATTGTCAAGGCCAAGTTATGGTCGGAAACATTGAACAAAGTCATAGCCACTAGAGTGTCCACAACGGTATTGAGAACAATCACTCGGGAAGGAGGGTTAGACAATTACCTTCTCAAAGACAAGCCTGCTAGAATCAAGACGATGGGGTTAAAGGGGTGGAATTTAAGATACGACATCATGAAGCAAAAAGAGCTCAATAAGTTGCCTAAAGTTGAGAAAGACGGAAAATTGCAACAAGTATACTACATTCACAGAGACGGAAAACACATAGTCGTGGGTAAGAACAAGTTGCTACAGGAATTGTGGGAGTTTGCCAGTAAGGACACATGGACTCCTATTACCTGGAAGCAATTTCTCCAAAACCACACCTACTTAACTACTGAAGAAATAGTTGATAAATTACAGCACTACCAATTTGACTTCTCGAAGGTCACTGCGTGAGCTATCCGTACCATATATGTATATAGTCATTTAATACAAATCATGTAAGTTGAAACACATCTTTGTCTACTGTTCAACTCGCTTCCTCGGGCCCGTTGAGTGTTATGCTAGCACTTCATAGTATAAGATAGCATATTAAGTACCGATACAATACTATAGTAAATCATCCATACACCCATACCCAAAAAAGCAGTCACTTTATTCACGTGCCATATTAGCTCAATCCTTCTTTGTGCTACTAGAACCCTGTGTGTATATAGCGGAAATTTGACGATTTAAGGTGGTTGGTGGTTTTGTGTAGCATTGACTGCGGTTTTGTGCCCTTCCCCCCCTGGCGAACGAAAAAATTTCACCAACTCACTCTAATTTTCACTAGACCTTAATTTGTAAAATTTTTAACATAGAAACAGTCTTTCATAAATCAGTAATCAAATACATAAAAATGGCTAGATCAGGTATGTAATTAGCCTTGGATTTTAATAGCGTCGAATGGAAGTGATGTGACTTGAATTCATTAGATTGATATGGACTAAAGGTTGTCAAACTGAGTAAATGAATGAAGTGAAGCAGACATTGAAAAGTGTGAAATATTAATTTAATTGTTTATCGAACAAGCAAAACGAAGTGGTGAACACTCTGCGAGATGAAAGCAATTCAGCAAAGTGAAGTAATAAGTAATGGTCCCTAATGAAAAGCGACACCATCACGACTAAGACATACGATAGAAGAATATGTACTAACATGACACAGGTATTGCTGTTGGGTTAAACAAAGGTCACAAGGTTGCTCCTAAGGAAGTTGCTCCAAAGATTTCTTACAGAAAGGGTGCTTTATCCAAGAGAACCGAATTCGTCAGAAACATTGTCAAGGAAGTTTCTGGATTAGCTCCATACGAAAGAAGATTGATCGAATTGATCAGAAACGCTGGTGAAAAGAGAGCTAAGAAGTTGGCTAAGAAGAGATTAGGTACCCACAAGAGAGCCGGTAAAAAAATGGAAGAAATGACTAAAGTTATTGCTGAATCAAGAAGACATTAAAGATCATGATTTCACCTATGTTTTTCTGTTAATTATTTTACTATCATTTCCTGTATCATCATTTTTCATTACTCTCTAAGTAATGCTTAATATATTTTACGTTTAAGTACATACTTTGATTAAATGTAGGCGTATAAACCCATTCTGGACGACTTTGTGACCTTTTTTTTGTACCCGATTTATGAAGATTCAGCTTTCAAGAAACATCATCTGCTAACGAGTTGTTTTCTTTCCTTGACCCATAATGCTCGCCAGGCTTGTAAACTCAAATACTCCCATGAGGCTATCATGTCGTCAGTTTATGTCAAGAAGCGCACCACCTCAGCATTTTGGAAACCCGAACACTATTCCCCCAACCTATAGTGAAGCGGCATCATCAGTATCGAAACCAGCAACCCCCTCAGAATCTACTACAAGTGACTCGGCTCCTTTAGCGTCTTTTCATGATACTGGTTTCAAGAAGGACAAATTCGCTAAGGAAATCACGTCCTTGTTAGCAATGGGTGCTTTGGCGTACATTGCAATAGATAACTACACTAATCGAATTAGATTAGAAAAGCTTGCCAATGAAACAACTGCGATTAACCTCAAAACCCTTCAAACTCAACAGGCCAATTTTTTAAATGCCAGAAAGAAACGGGACATACAGATATTGCAAGAAAGAAAGGACCATAACAAAAGAGACTTTAAAATGGGTCTACACATAGCATTATTGAGAAAGCAACTTAATGAATTAGGGGTTAAGCCAATCGATATAGATGTGGCTATCAAAGAATTCGAGAAAAATGTAAGGGCAGATAATTCGATCAAAAACGTTAGTGGTCAATCATTATGGCTAGATGATAAATCTCGTATGTAAATATCTCCTTTTTTTTTCAGTGATACGGAATTATTTCAATACTAACTAAATCAAGCTTTGAAGGCATACTTGCCGGATACCCATGATTATGATAAGAGGAAAATAGAAGCCAATTCAAAAGAATAACCGTTTGTATATAGATATATATGGTAATGAAGTTTAGAATCATTGACTGTTACCCGCATTTACTAATTCTCATTGGATTTTTGTATAAAAGATTTTCCAGTTCTATTTTTACGTAGATTTCTTCTTCTTTTCTTTATACAATGTCTTTAATTAGGCGCCCATTAGAGTCACGGTTTATATGAATTTCTTCTACATATATTCTACAATCACTATGTGATTTATTCGTGCTCGGGTAAGCCTTAGAAAAATCGTTTTTACCAGCCCTGTTCTGTCGTGTCATTTACTGGAGAATGGTTTGACTACGCGGTTCTAAACGTACATTTCATTAGATATATACTATATTTGTAGTAAGTAGGGAGTTTCTTATCTGTTCAAAAGAAATCCATGCAATTATGTGCTAAAAGAGCAAGCCTTCGGGAAGGCTCTGCTTGACAAGAACTAATGTAGAAATCGAAGATACAGATGAAGCTGTGTATGCCAACTGAAATAGTTAGAATAGCTGGGCTCCTTTCTATGGGTTCTCTTGGGTATTTATAGTTCCCAACCGCTGTCTTAACCCCTCCGCTGATCTATCATCTCAGCATCTACCTTACCCAATTCTCTTTGCTTCAACTTCAACTGCAATAGGTTGAACTTCGGACAGCAAGTGGTCTGCTTCTCTGTGCCGTTATCCTCGTAGTACTTCTTGCAGCATAAGTAGAGCTTATCGATTATCTTGGTACATTTAGCTTCATTGTAGTTATTTTGCTGTAAGCAGTCCTGTATTGCACATGCTTCAGGCTTGCATGGGTCTGAACATTTATTTGATGATTCTGCCATGGTAATGAAGTCGTAGGTACAGATTATAATAATTCTTCTAGTTCATCACGTAGGATTAATGTTTGCTTTTATATTGCAAGCAAGTGGTTCATCGTTCATGATAAAATCCAATCAGCTGACTTAAAAATTGAACTACGTAATTATTAGCAGTTTTATTATGTATATATGTATATTCAGAAAACTAATTAATTACACTTTCATCTAAGTCAGTATGATAATCGTCCTCGTCATATTCACTTGGCTCGTAAATAACTAATGGAACAAATTCATTTTTGGATTGTAGCTTCTTCATTGAATTTACTTTGTGAACGTAGAAGACAGTACAACCAGAGAACACTGACATTAAAATTGCCATTAGACCCCACCTCGATATATGCCACCTCAAACTCTCGATTTCGGATCTCATTGCTGAATTTAATTCGGTGGTTATCTTGTGATTTGTTTCTTGGATCCTTAATCTAATTTTTTTAGAATGCAAAGTGTTTTCGGAGTTTTGGTCGTTCATAGCCACTTGAGTGTCATTCTTCATTTGAATAAACTCGTTATTTAATTCATCCGATATTATATTAAAATCCCTTTCCAAAATATTAATTAAGTTTATTAACTCGTTAATGTGTAATTCCCTTGATCTTGTAATATCAACTCTGAGTTCTTGCTGTGCACTTTCGAAGAGATACCTTTCATTCTCCAACTCGTATAGTTGGGAATATTTAGTAGATAACTTCGAAAGTTTAGAATTTAATTGAACAATCAATAAGTTTATTATTTCATCCGCCTGCGTTGGTGTGAAATCCGCTTTGACGAGTTGATTGTAAACAGTATACGTGTCCATGTATGGCTCCATGTTTTCAAAAATTGTGGTAAGAAACTCGTCTTTGTTAAATGCATCGGACTCTTGTTGATCTGACGTTTTTACTGACAGTTCTTGTAGTCGTAACGTTTCTTCGACATTGAATGATCCTGGTTCTTTAGGCTTTTCATCATCTTCCGCTGCACTTCCTTGGTTGTTCTTTTCCATATTACTTATGTTGTCATTTGGAGGTGGTGTTATTTGCAGTTGCGACGGAGTTGAATTATATGATGTGCCTGTATCTTTCTTCTTTGGTGCTTGCCCTTTACTATTAGTTTGCACTTTGCTATCAGCCGAAGCAGTGATATCAGATTGGCCTTTTTCTGTCAGCTTATTCCTAATAGACTGTCTGTTCAATTCGTTATAATAACTTGATACACATTGGTGTATATATTCACCCTTTTGCGCAGGTGATAAATTCCTAAATGCAACATATGACCTTGACCTTGAAAATGTAATTCTTAATCCCCTGTTATTCAACTTGAGCACATTTAGGCCATTTTTAATCATCATTAGCAATTTATTCGTCGTTGTTATTTTAAGACCGAGAACTAATTTTCAGTAGCTACTCCCTATGTGTTCAAATTAATGTAGCAGATGTATATTAATCTGAGATTAGGGGGTTGCTTTCAGCCAACTAAGGATAATATATGTGTACAAACAATTAATAAATTGTAAATGCAGCGTATTATAGACGTTGTCGTCAATTAAAAAGCTCATTTGATTATCGTGTGTACGGCTCAGTTAAAGAACACAAAAAATTACAGTGTTGTCATCAGTACAAGTTATATATTTAAAATATTTATTCTTCTAATTCATTTTGTTTGCTGGAGTTGGGATCAAAGAGCCTTAAATCTCTGACTCTTTTGAAAAACTTTATCAAGTAATGACCTGGTTGCAGACTGGCATAACTTATGATACTTTGATTCGATTTTGCAGCCTGTTCGATATTGGGCTCAGGTGGGTGGTCCAGCATGGTTTTGTTCAGAACATAAGCAAATACGGACCTTGAAAATAGTTTGAAACCAAATCTCTCCCCGTTTGAAGAAACTAGCGGTTGTTTTACTGAAGTACAATTTTCATCTGTACTAACAAATCCGTGCGTTTGAAGCGGCTTTCCCTTATTCTTACCAGCGATAATTATTAGGTCTGGAGTAGGAGGTATCAATCTACTAATACCGGTAAATAAGTCTGGCGCTTTTAGATTCTTTCTAGCAAAGTTTACGAGTAGGTCTTCTCTCAGTCTTTTGTCGCTCAAGAAAATATGTAGTTCTCTTCTGTCATCGCTGTAGGAATTTATCAAGCCCTCAATCATTTCAGAATCGTCGCCAGAGAATTCCCTGTTGTTATCTTGCATAATATACTGAGTACTGGTTGCGATATCGTGCAAAATAATTTTGGGAATTAAAATCTTCATGTCTTCCCGGTCGTCTTTGTCGCAAATGTTGCTGAAAGAACCCAATTCATTCAAAATTGAAGCCCCCAAAACTTCTAGCTTGTTCCTAACCGAAGCTTTTTCTCCATTCCACAAGCTTCCATGTCTTTCGTATATATCAAGAAAATTCACCGAAGGTAGCAAACAACTCCAGGTAACAAACCTACCAATTTCGCTTAGCATTCTAACGTTCTCAGCAGCAATATGTGCCCTTTGCTGAGTGAAATATTCATTTCTTAAGGACAAAACATATTGAACTTCTTTTTTGCTTGGTACCTGAATATTTTTATCGCTATCCAAGTAAGGCTGTGGAACTTCTGGGGGTGGTGAAACTAAATTCTCATTCATTCTCATTATCATCCCCACACTTTCGGGCAATAACAGTGGATTTTCCATAGGTACAGATTCCTTGAATTCTCGAAGCCCAGAAGGGCTAAAGCATATTAGGTTGCGGTATAGAAAACGGTAAATGGCTGCTGGAAACAGTCTTATCACATAATATCTAAGAATTACAGCGTTAGCAAATCCTCTAATAACCCCTGGTGAAAATCTTCGTTCTTCAGATTTTGATTTCGCTTCTTCAAATAATGAGTACTTAAATTGATAATACAATGCTCTCAAATTATCAATAAAGTCAACAATACCCCATAATCTCGTGTAGAAGAATAACCAAAGCGACAAGGCTATTCTCAATAAGTGCACTCTCAATAAGGCGCTGGTGGTCATTTCTGTATTTACATCCAAAGCGTTTAACATGGTGTTTCCCTCTGTAATCCCAATACCTCCAATATTAAACTCTCTAGTCTCCCGGAACCCTCCTAACCGTCTTCTTAAACTAGAGCTAGCCACCGAATGTGATGTATCGTATTCTAAACCCATTTGAGAACTGTCGGGGTTTCTTGGATCATTTGGGTCAAAAGCGGATTCCCCAATAGGGAGACTATATTTCACCTCTTCAGCTGAAGAATCTTGAGCCATCTTAAGTGATAAATTCTATGTTGGAAATATACTGAAAAAGAATAAATATTATCTATAGATCTTCATTAAATTTTGTTGCAAAAGTATGTTCTACGCAGCAAAATAGAGGTTGGCAGAAATAAAGGTTCAATTTTGATATTGGGTAGACTCAGCTTACAAAATTTCTTACACTACTGGAAGGAAGAAAATATTGGCATATAGAAGTGAAGGTCATTAGCAGTAAGGGTATTAAAAGAATCTCGGTCGTCTTCTTTATAATCACTACACTATAAGGATTTATACAATCTCGCGCAATTCTGACAATTTTGCAGCTATTAATATATCAATAGTCTTTACATTGTAATTGTTAACTATATATTGAGTCTTATTGAGTGTTTGTATGCTTTGCATGTGTGTTTGACATAAATTTGCTTATATCGTGGTGATTGCTACTTGTTTCCGACGAATTATGTGCTAGGATTTATGAAAATCTCTGAAATCCGGACTTCAAGAAAGCCCAAGCTTCACTTAAATCATTCATGGCAGATTTCCAAATACTGTTGAAAAATGAAGCTTTACCTTTTCCCCCACTGTGATCAATAGGGCTTGTGTAACTGAGTACCGTTATGTCTGACAGTGAGTAGTGGAACGTAGAAGAGTAGTTTTTAATATTTTGTGACTTGGGAACTTGTCCGTTTACAATCGATTGAATATCCTTTGCATCAGTATCCTTGCGATTTCCAAATGATATAGTTAGCTGATCAAGATCAAAGAATGTATAAAGTTGAGTTAAAAATTTGCCTCCTAAGACGATGTAGTCATCACCACTCATTGCAATGGGGAATAAGCATGATTTGCCTTGCTTTTCTGACAACCCTTCTCCAGATGTAGATACCAGACTTCCTCCAAATTCAAATGTCAATTTGTAGTTGCTATTGCAGCGATAAACTATGCCGTACACTTCTTTATCGTATTTTCCACCTAGTAAAGTAGCTAAGTTTTGCACCACTGATTCAGGGGCAACTGTCATATAGGTTAATGTGTCAATCAACGCTGGGTAGTTTTTACCAAGTATAGGCTTTTTCCAATTTTTGTATTCAACATATAATTGTTGGAGATTGACTGCTAACAATGATGGTTCTTTATAATCAGACCAATCTCCTACAGCTTTCTTAATGATGGGAACAGTTATGAGGGAATCGTACTTGGTAACATCAACTCCCCCAAATATGAGAATGCTTTGGGAATTACCACCATTGGGGTAATAAATGGAGTAACAGTTTCTCTTTATCAATTTTTCTTTTTTGAGTCTCATGGGAAAGTTGTCGTACACATATTTTTTGTTGGTGTCAACATACGTATTCTTAGTCTTGTGCTTAATCCCATAATTAAACGTATATGTACTTTCGAACTTGCCTAATCCTAGCCCTATGAGACCATAATTCATGGGTATATTCGAAGACTTATCGCCTGCACCAAATCGAAAAGACGGAATTTCAACACCCCCAACCTGAAACTTGTCTTCTGCCCATGTCCCATTTATTTCACCTCTACTATAAATCATACTGAAATTTTCGTTCAATGTTCTATAGGAGGTAGAAGTCAGAGGGTCAAGAAAAAGCTTTTCTGTCATATAACATTTTTCTTCTCCTACTGAAGACTCACAGTCGGTCGAATTGAATAACCTTATCCAAGTATCAGATGAGCCGGTATCAAATGACATCAAGATTGATTGTGCAGGAGTTCCGACCTCTACTGTTGTAACGTAGATACCAGTCTGTACTTTCACTAGCTCTAGATATATGACACTTTCAACATCCCTCTTTCCCAAATGCTTCAATAATTCATCTTTCGATTCTTCAAAAATTCTAGTTGGATGCGAATTGACTATTTTTGAGATTGCTAAAATACCAAATATTAGGAAGAGAAACATTTTGTTGTATATTATCGGACAGTCTTTCTCTGTTTCAAAGGTTATTGTTCCTCTTTTATAGTTTATTTATACTTTAATAAACTTTAAACTCTGATACAATTTTATTTCACTCATTTTGCAACTAAGTGAAAAAAAGTTCCTATTTCAGATATTGATCCATACACCTGTAACTATTATCAATATTCAATTAGGTATGTTCTATAAATTAAGTCTAATCTATAAATAATAGTGCAATACTATACAAATAAGCGAGGTTTTAAGACTCGCTTCCCTTATTCGTTTCAGAATCGTCTTTCGAATCGCTAATGACACTCCATCCCATTCTCCTGTTCAATTTTTCGTATTTTTGTCGGTCTTTATCGCTAACACTAGGGTTAATACTAGATAAAGCTTTATTAAAATCATCGTTTGTGACTACTATGTTATCATTGTCGATATCATCGGATGATTCATAAAATCCCGACGCATCTAGTTCTTTGATTTGCTGATCTTTGAAGAATTTTTTCTTCAATGCTAAAACCCCTGCTTCTCTTACTAATGAGGATAAATCTGCACCAGAGAAGTTTCTGCATCTTTCGTCATCAGAAACTGCTCTTAAGTCAACATCTCCATCAAGAGGTGTATTATTTGCCTTCACCAAAGTACGCAAGATTTCAAATCTTTCATTACTGGAAGGTAGTTCAATGTATAAAGTTTTGTCTAATCTTCCAGGCCTCAACATGGCAGGGTCAATCATATCAGGCCTGTTAGTGGCACCAACGACGAACACACCCTTACGGTCATTTAAACCATCGAGTTCGGTCAACAAAGTATTGACAACACGGGAACTAGATTCTGATAAGGAGGCATCTCTTTTAGGAACTAGAGCATCTAATTCATCAAAGAAGATAATGCAAGGGATGGATGCCTTAGCTCTCTGAAAAACTTGCCTTACTGCTCTCTCCGATTCTCCAACATATTTATTCAACAATTCTGGACCTTTTATGGAGATGAAGTTAGCACGGGACTCATTAGCAACAGCTTTTGCTAACAAAGTCTTACCACAACCAGGTGGCCCCCATAATAGGACACCAGAGGGTGCAGTAATACCAACTTTCATATATAATTCTGGTTTCTTTATCGGCTGCACTATGCACATATGTAATTCCATTCTTATGTGAGATAAGGCACCTACGTGCTTCCAAGTAACGTCAGGAACTGTAGCAAATCCTTCTCTCTTTGCTGTTGGTTGGATGGTAGGGATGGCAGTGAGAAAATCTGAATAATTTATGCACAACGGAGCTAGTTGCTCGGGAGTTAATGGGTTTGGATGCTTTATTAAAAATCTTTGAATAGTTGATAGCTTCTCCATGGGAGTAGTAGTCGAAATCAAGCCTTTACTGGCATTAATGTTATTATTATTATTGTTCTTATCATCAACATCCATTTCCATATTCTCCGATGGATCTATATCTATAGCATTTACTTCTTCAAGCAAAAGTTCCTCCTCTTTTTTACTCAAATTCTCAAATATTCTTTTGATTGCCGCTATACCTGCTGCAGTAACCAAACTCTTCAAGTCGGCTCCTACATATCCTGGTGTCATCTTAGCTAACTCCCGACAATTGAAGTTCTCCCCATCTTGTAATTTCAAGCCGCTAGTCATTGTCGCTAATATGGAACATCTTTGGTCTACATTTGGCACATTTAAACAAATTTCTCTATCGAATCTTCCGGCTCTTCTAAGAGCAGCATCCAACGAGTCTGGCCTATTCGTAGCACCGATTACAACTACAGGCTTCCCGTCTGTTTTGTCTAAAGTTAATTCATCCATCAAAGTTAGCAATTGTGCTACAATTCTTCTTTCCATTTCTCTTTGTGCACCACCATCTCTCTTCGGGGTTATGGCATCTATTTCATCCATGAATATAATACATGGAGCTAATGACTTTGCCTCATCAAATATTTCACGAAGCTTCTTCTCAGATTCTCCCGACATACCTGACACAACTGAAGGAGCTGATATGTTTAGAAACGGTACTTGCAAATCGCCTGCTAGTGCATTGGCAATAGTAGTTTTACCACAACCTGGTGGTCCGTATAGTAACACACCACGAGGAGCTTCTACACCGGTCGAAAGATATATCTCTGGATGTAAAATCGGCAAACCAATTAATTCCATAAGTTGTGTGGTTATATGTTCGAGCCCTCCAAGCTTTGATAAGGAAGACTTCGGGGGTGTGTGGTCAATCTTACTCTTTTGTCTTTTCGAGGATTGCTTCGACGAATCTTTGGCACGCTTTTTATGTTTCTTTTCGTCACTCTCTTCGGCAGACTTTTCTCCTGCGAGTGGGTCTATCGTAGTCTCCTTTGACTGAGTTTGCCATGAAGACACCACTGACTTATTCAATGAGTTTGTATCCCTCACATCCATTAAATTGCCATCATCAATGTTAGCAAAGTCGCTGTCGATGTTTGCAGCTTCTTCCATTGCCTTTGCGTCCTTTTGTCTGATTATATCCGCCAATTCTTCAGCCTCATCTTGCCTCACTTCCTGTAACACTGCTTCCGTTGCTTTCTCTAATGATACTTTCTTCATTCTTCTCAATTGAAAGTCCTTCAACTGAAGATACTCTATCACCTGTGTTACTCTAAGGTCTCGGGCTAGTGCTACATACCCGAACGGATCGCTGGCTTCATCACCAAATTTCTTCTTGTTTTCTGCACTTTGTTCTTCAAGTAATGAATGAATAAAGTCGTATATCTTCTGGTCTAAGCTTTGGGTAATACTCTTCTTCTTTGCCATGATTTCAGATCCTTCTACTGTTAATTCATATAATATAGCATGCTACAAAAAAATTTCATATCATCTCGTATTGTCACGTGAGTGATATCGTGATGTGTTCCATACTGGTCTTGACTATTATCATGTTCAAGACAGGCTAATCCTATCTGGGACCATCTCTGCTTGGATACAAACTGGAATGATGCTATGCAATCATTCTAAACGAGCGATTATGTTTGATGCATCAAAATAAAGATCACACTTCCAAAAATAGGCTGATGTGGTAATGTCGCATTGATAGCAATCTAACGAAGATTGCCTTTAACATGGTCAGCTTGTTGATGATCGAAAACGGAAGTCCTTGGATTATTGGTCTATAGGACTTTTACGGGAATGCAGGACAAAGCAAAGTCTAAAACACCTGGAATTTTCGACAGCAATTTTAGTGACGTCCACAGTAGGCAATGATCAATTTTCAACTTTATAAATATGGCCAGTAGCAGCCGTTAAATAGAAACGTTCTTTTGAATAAAAATTACTCTTAATTGAAACTTATTAAATCTTATTACATTTGCAATGTCTGATTTAGGTAGAAAGAACGTCTCTGACAAGGTTGCTGAGGCAGCCAAACCCGATTCCGAAAAGTCCACTTTGGAAAAAAGCAAGGAAAATGTCACGGACAAAGTTGACAAGTTTGCTGGTAAGCATACCCCAGACGACCAAAAGTCATTTTCTCAAACAGTGACTGACAATGTTCAAAAGGGACACGAAGATGCTAAGAGTGCCGCTAAAGATGCTAAGTCTGAAGCTGAAAACAAACAGGGTACTTTAGCTGACACTGCTATGGAGTATGTGGATACAGCTAAGGAGCAAGCTTCCAATGCTGCTCAATATATTTCTGGTGTTGTTACTGGCGGTGTTGAGGGTGCTAAAAATGCTTCTGATGATGTATCCAAGAAATAAGCTGCTAAAACCTTTAATTCTATGTATGTAATAGCTTTAATATAAAATAGCGTTTTACTTGTTTCAACTACTACTTGTATCCCGTAGAGTTTGTAAATATACTCAAGGCATTTGGCTACTTTCCCTTGAGTTTCCGTTCGGGCCATGGCCAGGTCCATAGTTGGTATCAATCTAACCGTATCTTAAGAATTTGTGTTTATATGCAGGCGTGTGGTTTCTCAAATATTTTGAACCTCATCTCTTGTTACAGTAATGAACAGACTATTCTGATATCGGAATGGTTCAGAGTAAACGAGAGCATAGAAGCAAACTGATGGCCTCTAATATTGATAAACCAAAGTCTAACATTGATTTGGAAAATGAAACTGACTCATCGAAAGTTTCAGAAAACGAACAAACCAAAAATCAAATGATTGATGATGAAAGTGACTTAGACGACTTTAATGTTTCTGAGGATGATGTGCCTGAGGGAAAGTTTTTTGATCTTCCGAAAAAAGCCCACCATGTAGATAATTTCAAACTTGATGATACTGAAGATGAGGGAAGTGACGAGGACAAAGAAGATATCGGCAGTGAAGATGAGAATGATGGTGACAATGATGATGATGACGATGGACAAGGAAACGCAGAGATTGCTGAACAAAAGAAACGGAATTTAAAGTTGAAAAAATTAACACCTGAGCAGCTTGCTCGAGAACAGAAAAAAATTAAAAAGACGGGGGTCTGTTACCTCTCGAAAATACCACCGTATATGAAGCCTGCAAAATTGCGTTCTGTGTTATCTAGGTTTGGTAAAATTGATCGTTTATTTTTGAAGCCCGAAGATACAGCTACGTACCATAAGAGAGTGAAGTATGGAGGCAACAAGAAAAAAAACTATACTGCGGGGTGGGTCGAATTTGTTAATAAGAAAGATGCTAAGTTATGCACATCTACATTAAACGGTAACAAACTTGGAGGTAAGAAGACTTCCTACTATTACGACGATATAATAAATATCAAATATCTTTCGGGATTCAAGTGGTTTGACTTGACTCAGCAAATAGCCAAAGAGAATGAGATTAGGCAAGCTAAATTATCAATGGAATTGTCTCAACAACAGAAACTAAATAAAAGCTTCATCAATAATGTCGAAAAATCTAAAATGATCAAGAATATGCAGCTAAAAAGAAAGTTGAAAGACGTGAATGCACAGACTAGTGATGAAGAGATCAGACGAAATTTAAAGCAGCGTAAAATTACAAGTACTAGGGCTGATGCAACCGAAGATTTGAAGCAAAATTCTAAGCCTAATGACAAATTAAACAGCGTCTTATCTAAAGTCTTCTAGTTCAAATAAAATTATTTATTCTCATATTATACTAATACAATATTACATTAAATTATATTCAAATAAATCTAAATCGCTTTTGAGATTTAGGTGATTTCACCAGAAGGTTTTTCTTTTTTCTTTTACTAATAGTTCTGTCTCCTTTGTGATTCTGAACTCGATTGAACTCAATTAGAAATTCAATCCGTTGTTGCAATTCTTTCTTTGATTCGCACCCCAATTCTTTCAATAAGATTTCACTCTTGAGAATATCCTTTTTTGTTAGTTTGTTCAGTTGCAAGACTTTGTTAAGTTTTAACCATTTCTTGGTCGGCCATTCTGAGGATTTTATCGCATAGTCCTTATCCGCGACTTCTTCGGGTACATCCATATTGTGATCTATGTTGTCAGCAATCTTCCTTCTGTTTAGAATTTGCCTTGCATATTTATCCGAGAGCCTGGAATAATGGGTTCGTATTGGAGTAGCCTTCGTAGCTTCCTTCTTGGAAGACAAGCCATCGCGACTTTCATATTTCTTAGATGTGAATTGCTGACTCAGTTCTGAGCTTTTCTGAATTTCTGGGTTACTTTTGTTTCCCATGAAAAAGGAGTCCAATTCATTGAGAATTTCATCCGGAGAATCACCAGAAGAGTCCGCGTCTGACTGATTTTCCGTGAGAACATCATTTGGAAGTACATTAGAGAAACCTGGCTTTACAGGAGATTGTATAGATCTATCTTTTTCTTTCAAAGAGTTAATGGTTGAATTAATCTTATCTAAGATCTCGGCTCTTGAAATGTCCCCGTATTGCTCATAATCCAGCTTGGCATCTTGACTACGCCCTTTATCAAAGCCCTTTTTGCGTTCACCTGAGGGGGCATGTATTTCCTGCTCAGCTTGCACCACTGGGCGCAGTAGAGTCTCAACTGCATTTCTTGACATTTGCGAATTCAAGTTTGAGTTTTTATTAGCACTTAGAGGGGTACGAGAGTTCAATAGACTATCGTTTTTTCCATTTATTATCGGAACGCTAGTAATGTTTACATTTTGAGAAGTGTTTTCTTCGACATCTGATGAATCGAACTCAATATCCATGTCTTTTCTCAAGCTATGACTCTGGTTGGAGATATCAACGGAATCTTTTTGTTGTAAAGGCAGCTTTTTAAAGCTGGGTTCGAATAAGTACGGCTTCACTTTGAGATTTGAAGGTGGCGTGGTAACTTCTTCTACTAACGGTTTCATCTTGTTCTTTGTGGGGCTTGTAAATTGATGACCATTCAGAGGACTTCTGGTGCTTTTTAAAGGCTCATTCACATATCCTGGTGAGAATTTATTATGATCAGATATAAGCTTTCTATGCTTTATAAGGCTATCTTCAATTTTTTCTTCAATTGGACTATTAATATCTCCTTCGTTGATGTCAGAAGAGGATTGGTTAGAGTTTAGTGGCGGTAATTTCAAAGGTGTACCATTCTTGGAGCGATACTTATTAATCTTATTAATAGTGGTATCAGGACTTCGGTTTAAGTTCTTGATACTTCTCGGGCTACCGTTTGCTAACGGGTGATCTTTAAGTGGTATCTTGGTTGTGGTATTTCGAACAAGAAATTCTTCCGCTCGATGCGGACTATGTGGTCTCGACCAATTGACATTGTTATCTGAAATATTTCCTTTCAAGTACGGCCAGCTTTTTTTCAAGTCTTGGGGAGTCCCCATACGCGTCTCATCAAACTCTATGTCATCTTCAATCTCAAACCTTGTATCATATTGTGACTTTGATCGAAAACTACCTCGCGAACTTAACCTCCTCAAATTGGGTGTTTGTGGCTTTTGGAAACTGACAGTATTATCACCCTCCGATTCAAAAGACTTCAAGGCAGCCATTCTTCGTCTTTCATAAAACCATATGGAGAGTTTAGACTGGAAATTTGATCATAAGGTTAAGATAACGATTGTTTTGATATTCACTTATACGCGAACCTGTAAACTTCGAAATAAATTCTCAAACTGTAAATTTATGATGGCTATAATCTAAGTACGTCTAATTAGGTCTTGTACACATAGAGTTTGTAGTTTAGGAGGTCAAATCATTAAAGATGTCTTCCTCACAAGCACTCATGTCAACCTTGTATAAATTGTAAGTTCTTTCGTAGTTGAGAAGGCTCAATGAATTAAAGAAAGATCTCAAACTTGAAATGTTATCTACTCCCTTCACTCCATTGAGCAAAGGTGACAAATCACCACTAGGTTGTTCAATCTTCACAGCAGATTCCTTTGAAAGCGTGAGGTCATTCTCTGTAGCAATCTTATCTATGAGTGCTA
The DNA here is from genome assembly GCA_030556595.1 of Debaryomyces udenii. Taxonomy (NCBI): domain Eukaryota; kingdom Fungi; phylum Ascomycota; class Pichiomycetes; order Serinales; family Debaryomycetaceae; genus Debaryomyces; species Debaryomyces udenii. Next base: position 25,778 of record JAKTUI010000014.1, on the reverse strand, counting down.
GCATGGAGTGTTTGATACCGCTACTAACAATGTCTGGGTTACTTGAAACAAAAAGCCATTCGTTCAAATTGAATTCATCATAGCCTAGTAATAATAATTGGTCCAATAACTTACAGCCTCCTAGTATAAGATTGACTTCATCATGTGCTAGAGAGTTCAATTCCTTTGTACTTTTATTAAGAGTTGATTGAAATATTTCTGTTAATTCGTGGTTGATTGTAATCCAGTGCGGTAACAAGTGCAACTCGCTAAACTTTAGAACTATCACTCGAAGTAACTTGGTCATTTCGTTTCTATAAGCCGCTGGGCATGATGTGTCCAAAGAATAAGTGATTCTAACGAATAAAGCATCCAAGTTTGGCAAGAAAGAATCGTTTGGCTGGGACATTATCAAAAACGATAGCCTCTTCAATGTATATATTTTTCCTTCAACTTCTGAGCCTTCGTTCCAAATGAAAATATTACTTGAAGTAGACAGGACCGATGGAGTAACTTTAGCTATTAACTCTCCTATTCTATCTTTTTCGGAAGAAATCCAATTTCTAATTATCGGCTTCCACTGTATTAATTTGCTCGTGTGAACATTGAAAAAGCTGTTGTCCATAAATGAGTCAAACACCAACATTTTCCAAGTCTTGTTAGGATGGTGTCTTCCTATTAAGTCAATTAAGGCAAATGTTTTTGGTGAAATCTCATTTATATGCTTGGCCTTAACTTGCGGTGAGATCAAGTTTACAATAATCGAGTTAATGCAGGTAGATACTTTATCAGCATCTTGCACAATGTCATCTATGGACTCAAGGACTGTTGAAAGTGCATCAAGCATTTCGTCCTGCAGTTTAGGCTCAATACCTGGGGTATCTTCCTTTGTTTCTTCTTCTCCATCTTTCGAAAAAGAGTCTGCCTTATTGAAGCTATTGCTTTTCGAAGTTACGCAAGCAGTTAATAGTTTAACAAAAAGATCAGATAACTCCTTTTTGTTCTTCTTTTGTTCGCCAAATTTGGATGAGTTAAGTTTCGATGATAAAGTTTTCATTACTTTCAAAAGGTCTGGCAATAATTCACAGAAGTGATTAGAATGAGAAAGAATGTCCCGGTAAAACTGTGTTGTGAAACTCCAAACATCAGACATTGAGTCATTGTCAATGGTATCAACATACGAAAATAAGAATCTAGACAATTCTTTCGATGAAATACTAGTTGTTAGCGAAGACCTTCCGGATTCGTCTAATATAGATGGGCAGCACCGTGATTCTATGGAATTAAAAAGATGAGGTAAAGTTATTTGTGGTCTTCCTCCATCTAAAACGTGCAATAACTTGATTGTTTGGGGCGACCTGTGATCAAAACTTATTAACGCTTCGATTACCTCCTGCCTTTCCAATTCTACCAAAGATTCTAATACTTTTCTGGTTTTGAACTTCAATTTATGAGCTAAATAAGTTGATGTTTTTTCAGCAACTGTATCTAAATTGGATGTTTGTGGTTTCTTATCTGCCCAAACCCAAATCAAAAAGCATATCCTTGCCGCATCCTGGAACGACAACAAAATAGAGTAAAGTTTATTTTGTTCGGTTGTACGGAAAGCAGGCGACTCCACTTGAAATACACCCTGAATAACATTACCAAAAAATCCTGATTCTGTATTAGAAGTATTCATTTTCTCATTATTGGCTCTCATGTTAGATGTCAATAGGTAGCTATGACTGATTGACAATAAATCCTCTAATCCGGTAACCAAAAAATTTATGGACATTTCAACATCTGTCAATGTGTTAACTTCACTATGGTGAATAATATCTTCAAAATGAGAACTTATTTTCTTGATAAGAGCATCGTTCAAAGTAAGGATGACACTAAAGACAGATTCATTAAACAAATAAATTGATTTCCGCAATAGGGACATCCAGCTTTCTAGCAAAATCGAAGTATGTGCTTTATTTAGTCCTTGAATTATAAATCTTACTAGTAAAGGGTCCTTTCCTTCATCCTCGATATGCAACAAGTTGAGATTTATTCTCAAATCCTGAGATATTTTTAAAAAATCCATGATACAGTTTAAGAATTTGTTCTCTATTAGCTCGCTCTCATATAGCTTATTGCCAGGTAAGTTGATATGATAAGAGCATTTCTCAACTAGTATATGAAATTTACGCACAAAATCTGGCTCATTACCTGTTACTAAATTAGAATACAATTCAAGGCAAATGTCTATGCATTCGTAGTATCGACTCATTGCTTCATTACTATTTTGCATCTCCTTATCAAGTTTAAAATTCAAAAACTTTTCAATTATGTAAAACATCAATGATTTATAGGTCGAAATGTCCCAGTCGTTGGATCTTATTACTTTAAGCTTTGCACTATTGTCCATAACTGCTAGTTCATTATTGAAAGCCTCTTTCAAATGCTTGCAATTTGCGTTAATGACATTTGAAACTATGCCTATATAATAACCAAATTGCCCTAAGTCATCCTCCAAATCTAGTTCATCCCTTCCCACATTCATAAAACTGAAATCCAAAAGCGGACTAGTGATTAGTTTTAGCAACCTATTAGTTGATCCACTTTTGAAAATGTAAGAAATGAGGCTGTTAGCGGTTAAGGCACTTTGACTTCCTGGCTCGCTGAGATCATCCAACATGAGCTGTAATGGCCTCATTAACACTGAGTTAGAATCACTAAATGTTGAAGAATGGATCCATAAATTAGTAAAAGCCCTTACTCGCTCATGTATAGGTGACTGCAACAAAAGTTTCAAAATCCCAGCAGTTATTTGATGATTTGGACAGCTTACTTCGAGATCGAAAATACACTTGACTGCCTCAACTTGGTAATTAGTAGGAGACGGAGACACTAGAGCCGTCCAGACATTTGAAAGAATTATCTTTAGTAATTTATTTTTTTCTATCACCGAAAGCCCTTTTGATATGTGGTTTAGCATCTTGGTCAAAGTGAAGGAAACGAGTAAATTATTTTGCTTTACAATTTCATTACTTGATTTCACTGTAATCGGTTGTTCCAACATTTTTGATACTAGCGCTCCTCCATGCCAGTCAACTTCTTTGTCATTCGGAATCGTATACAAGATATCACAGAACAAGTTGCATAAACGCGATGAATATTCTGGGTTATTCAAGTTCTCGATAAATAGTTCTTCTAGTGAATTTAGGATTAATTTGGATAATACATGAGAAGGTATGGGAAATTCAATATCTTCATTATTAACCAGTGACATATAAAAGGTCCTCACAGATGTCTTTATTTGCTCTTTTGAATATTTCGATGACTCCTCCAACTCTGAAGGAGAACTGAACGCTCTTTGAGGTACCAAGTTGACCAAATATTCAAGGATATCAAGCCATTCATTATCTAGAGAGCCACAAACTAAAAATACTAGTATCACTACTGGAACATGGAATAGTATCATTTCTTCCTCATTGAAGTCAAAATTGTTCAAAATGAAAAGTAAAAATTCTAGTTTTTCCGTTTGATTATCTGTTATCATGAAGATTATATCTTTCCAAATATATGACGTCTCGACGCCGTTGAAGAATGCTTGTGCAGCTAACAAAATATTGTTCAGTGAGATACTGCTGCTTTTGGAGGTAGCAAAAGCAGTTTCTAGTATTGGTAAGAAAAGCTTTTCCGTCACAAAATGGCATATCTCCCATTTATCCATTATTAGGGATAATGAAATTTTGATTGCATCTACCTTCTCATTTTCCTTGGTATGTTCGCCGCTTATTCTTTTCAACAAGCCACTAGTTAATGGCTGCAAGCCATAGTCTTGGAAATATCTAGCACGCGATGATTTATTTGACAGGTCTGGATTATGACGTTCGGCTTCTGGTCCTAATAACCAATTCCACAATCTTCTATTTAAACTCATATCTTTTCTCAATGTTACTTTACAGCATGCCATCATTAACATCTCTTTATCTTTGCTGAAGACTATATGATTCAAAACGTCGCTATTAAGTGGCAAATGCGTCAATAATAAATCGAAAAAGCCACGAATAACTATAATGTCACTAGCTGGATTAAAAGTTGTGGACGAATTTACCGAAGTAGCGAACGCCCTGATCAAAAGTCCTGCCTCTGGGGTGAGACAGGCTTGAGCTTCCTCCGAAAATCTAGTTTTATTGTCTTCCAACTTAATGGAGTGAAATACAGGTAACCTTTTGTTACACCAACAGAGAGCACCTAGTCTCTTTTCAGGATTGCTTATGATACATAAAAATATGCTCTGCCAAAAATGAGCATCATCGGAGAGCTTCCTCTTGAGCAGATCCATCAATTCCAATACTTCAGAGAAAAGCTCTGAATTTTCATCATCTAGTCCAGGAAGTAAACTTAATATTAAAGGCCTGGAAACTGCCTTTAATTTGCTAGGAGAAATATCTGCCAATAAGTGCTGCTTGTAGATTTTAATCACTTGAGGTTTTACTTGTATTGAGCAATAAGAAAGCACTGGTAGCAATCCGGGCAACCACACAGATAGATCACTATTTAATGCTTTTGGTGTGAGAACAGTGAAAATTGTTTCGTAAATACTTAATGCCTTTTGATGCACCCCATTAGGGAGTTTAGATGATAGACAAAGCGAAAGTTTATTTGCAATTTCGCTAGAATGGACAATTTCTGTTAACGTATGCGCATGCTTTGGGTCATCACTCAATTGTAAAGCTTTCAATAGTCTTGACAAAAATGCAATATAGTCGGCCCATTCCTCTAAGGAATCAAAAGATGCAAGCGCTTTCTCTACTTGCTGAACATATCTTTTGTCTTTAGACGAAAAATGTGACATACCTGATTTCTCCAACTCAAGACGTTACACTCTTGAAATGACATTCAGTTTTGTATACATTAACTTCTAAGATAGTAAATAGCACTTTTGATATGGTGAGATTATTTACTTATTGGTTATCGCACAATGTATGAAGCCATTGAAACTTTTATGGGTTTTTCCTTACACCAACGGATTATATTTACTTACGTAGCTTGCCTAACCACTTCTTGTAGCATAAGGAATGAATAGAGAGGTTAGGTGTAAGTTACTTATTCGTTTTTCAGCATTTGAGAAACTATTTCTTACTATATCAAATGACATTTATTCTATAAATACTACCCGGTATACAACTCACGTAAAATAGAATTCCTACTTAGTCAACACATCGTTTATAAATCTCATAGCATCGTTCAATTCATCTTCACTGGCACTGTGAGTAAGACCAGGATATGTATTGAATTTCGCTTTCGAAAACCCTAAGCCTTTATAAAATTCATGTGTTGTTTTTCCATAATCATAGGGAACAATTGGGTCCAGTGTGCCGTGACCCTGGAAAATTGGAGTATCGTAGTTAACTTCATTCCCCTGGTTGTACTTAGCAAGACTATCTCTCACTGGGCAGAATCCTGATAAAGCAACAACACCCCCGATTTTAAAGTCTAATAATGCAACAGTTGCCAATGCCACTGCTGCTCCTTGAGAGAACCCACCAATTACAATTTGATTAGAGGAAATTTCATACTGCTCCATTTGCTCCTTGATTAGTGCTTTCAAGGTTTCACAACTCTTATAAAAGCCAACAATATCTTGCTTGGCATCTGGATCCTCAAAATCATAAATGTCAAACCACCCTGGCATTGCGTATCCTCCATTAACGGTAATAGGAATCACTGGAGCATTTGGAAAAACATAATTGATTGAGTCGTGATTTTTGATAACGCTGGTCTGCTTGACTAATTGTGGGAACCATGACCATCCTGAACCTGAATCGCCTAATCCATGAATAAATATTATTGCTGCTTTGGCAGGTTTTACAGATGCTGCTACTCGAATAGCTGGAATTAATTGTGACATTTTATTCTCCTGAAATCTCTAGTACGGCTATAATACTCTTATGATGTAATTGCTTTGAATGAATCTGATTTTATTGTCAACTTAGTCTTATTAAGAGAATATTTGTCAAAAGTATCTTTTAAGCTGATTAAAATATCTATACATTGAATAGTTCAATTAATATACAGGATAGAATACTTCTATTTTCTAGTACCTTACTTTTATAAATACAGAGCAGTTATGCATTAGCATCTACCCTTTTAATGCTGTCAGTACGAAGGTTGTCTAAAGCCTTGCGCTTTCCGGAAATGTCTTCCGAAACTTTTAATGCTTCCCTGCTTGACTCTCTCTCAGCAGCAACTTTTAATACTCTTGTATTTTGCTTTTCACCATTTACCTTTCTGAAGTATGGTTGACACCTCCAGTATGGAATCGTTTTATACGCACCACCCCAACTCTGGGTTTCTCCGACCGTTATTATGTCTAGTTTCTCTATGTCCGGCTGCTCGTAAATTTTAGCCACTATATTCTCAACTTGAATGACTATGGCTTCCCAATTATCGAAGCTAGCATGTACGCTGGTTTTTCCTATCGTTGGCCTCAAGTCCTTGTGAACATCTAAAAAAGCGTGTAAAATTTTGAAAAAATGTGCCTTCATTGCGTGCTTGGATGCTTCCCCAGGACAAGTTTTAACAATCTCAAAATATTCCCTCAACATTTTATCAACCCTAGCGAACTGTTTGTCAATGTCATCAGTCTTCGTCCAAAATACTCCAGGGTTATACAAATTGCCTTCAGCAGACATCACTGCGTCGCAACCTACTGCTTTGGAACACCTTTCAAGATCCCCAGGGTACAAAATATTCCCATTTGCAAAAAAGACCTGATCCTTTGGTAAATTGTCTCTTAAATACTTTAATATATCCCAATTAGCCAATCCTGTTGCCTGTCCCTTCATATCTCTAGTCCTACCATGTATGGTTATAAACTGAGCACCAGCATTTAACACAAGCTTTGCGTATTCTAATGATTTTTCCCAATCATCATAAACTCTAATCTTAGCCGTTACTGGACAACGCAAATTTTCATGTAAATTCCTAATCAACTTGTAAACCAAGTCCCAATCATCCATTAAAAATGCCCCATAATTACCCTTCTTAGCAATGCCTTGAGGGCATCCCAAGTTTAAATCAACCGCATCGCACTTGTCCTCAACAAATTTGGCAGCCTTCAACAAATAATCAGGATCATTAGCACAAAACTGTACAATGAGTGGTCTATCACTCTTGGCCTCACCGTCTATTTCGGACCACATATTTTTACGGTATTTTTCTTCTGTTGCAAATAATCTTGCATGAAACATTGGGGTGTAACATAGATGTGCTCCATATCTTCTCGATAGTATTCTCCACGCTAATTCAGACTGGTCAACCATTGGTGCTACTATAGTCTTTGGCTGGCCTATAGCGTCGTACAACTGACGTCCACTCACCTTTTTATCTAAGGTCATTTCCAAAAAGCTCCTTTTTCTAACGTTTAAAGAAAATCTTCTCAAATTACCACTTAGACAAGTTCTTATTAATGTCACTTTGAATCGTTCGGTATCCTAATCTGTTATATTTTAGCTCCAACTAAATTTGACATTTCATTTCTTTTTTTTTTTTTTTTTTTTTTTTTTCAGATAGCTGTTCCGTTACTACACAGTACATAATTCTATAACTAGGCAATTTATATTAATAACTCTATACATGGCTTATTATATGAGTTGCTCTATTTTTTAGTGCTTCTGCAAGGCCCATTGCCAACGGCCATACAGAAGTATCAGCTAATATGTGCAAACCTAAAAATAACGATTTGACTGATAATTGAGCCTTTCTGATGGAAGGTCTCATAGCTTCAACACTTGCAGTAGTTAATAATAACTTCTTTACTTCAGCAATCTCAGTTGATGAAGGAGACGAGTCCAATGTGCCATTCGAATGTTCTTTCAAAAATTCCGAAAACGACTTGTTGCCTTTTATCGGCGCCAACGCATTTTCAGCTTCCTGTAAAATGGATTCACAACGAATCCATAGAACCTTTTCTGACGCCCTCAAGTCGTAATAACCCGAATTTTCTAACGAATATAGATAATGCGAAATAAGCAATATTGATGCAAATACGCAGGTAACGAAAAAAACGGGAGTCCTTAGTGATGTTTGATTAAATTCATCTAACCCAGATACATTGTGTGTCCATAAGGTAATAATATCTAGAGCATAAGGAATGCTTTCCTTTAAGCCTTCACTGTCCTCGTTGAGCTTCGACATACTTTCATTCATACCCTTCCAATCTCTATACAAAACCTTTTCCATCACTGGAGTAAAATTTAAGCATAATCGAATTTTAGCAAAAGAATAGAGAGGAAGTATTAACTTGAGCTCATTATTAGCATTAAGAAAATGCCTGTTGTGATTATTGATTACTACTGTACCTCCATTTCTAATGAAAAAGGACTCCCATGCTTTGAGGATAGATTCTAAACGCGGCCTAGAATGTAACCTCCAAACTGTTGAACTGAAATCAGTGATACTTAAATACTCATTCTGAATTTGCTCATGGACGAATGCTAATAGTGACAATAAATTATTGAAAGATAATTTATTTTCGTTATAATGATTGCTCAAATCTCCAATCAATGCTTGCATATACTCCCCATTGCTTAAGTCAACCAATTTATGAGGATCGTTTGATATCAAATTTACCCAAACTCTTGAATCTTCGCACCGCCATAAATTTTCCATGAAGCAATGCGTACCACTTTCAATATTCGAAGCTGTAAAATAGAGTGGGCTACCAACTAAAGCAGCCCTAAAGACTTCAAGTATGTAAAAACAATATATTGTCCTTATTCTTGATTGAGCCAATATAAAATAGTCGAAATTCTTTTGTATGCTTTCTGGATCTTTATCCTTTATAATCTCAGATGGCGGGTCTAAAAATTGCTCTAATGGCTTATTAAAGTTCGTTGATCTTATCAACCCCACCATAGATTTAATTTGCTTTGACGTAATGTCAACCATTTTCGGCTCGTTGAGAAAAATTGAAATGAATATATGTAATACCAAGCACTGGTGCGCCATAAGTGGAACCTTTTTCGGGTGGGATTTGTCCATGCTAATTTCTTTCTCAAAAAACTTTTGAATATGCAACTTAGACAAATTGAATAATAACATGGAATTATTGTCGTGGTAAGAATACGTCGCTCCTATGGCAGTCATTGAAAGTAATAATGGAATATTGTCAAAGTTATCAACCATCGGATTCTTCATAGAAGGTAAATGTATAAATGGAAAATACTTATTGAACTCTTTTTCGTATAATTTCATGTAAGAATTTAGATCTTCAAGGGGTGGGAATTGTAAATTTGATAAATTGCTGACTAGTATGATTCTATTTCGCAAATCTTCAGTAAAGATATTTGAGTTCAAATCATTAATAGTAAATGCTACATTTATGTCAGATTCATTTTCTTCTTTAATGCGGCTGTTCTTAGGGTTCATTTTTTTCACGATATCTATTTGTCTTGCTCTGAAAAGCGACGAGATTTCATCGTTTTCTCTTGGCGACTCATCATTTAGCGGAGAATCATTAAATCCCATATGGTGAGATGCAGGGAAAATTTTAGACTCATATGGAGTATTAACGATACTCTCAAGCCAATCATCAGTCTCAGGAAGTAAATCAAATTCATTTTTAGATCGTTTCATATTTGATAAATCTCTATTACCAAGCTCGCTTTTTCTTTTTTGTTTCCCGATTAAAGAGTTGTTATTCAATTCAAATTTTAGATTTTCAGACATCTTGTCACTACTTGGTATATTTGTCGTATTTCTACCACCATTTACTGCATTACCCAAGCGTAAAACTTGCTGCATCATAGGTGTGTCATTTGGGGGATACATACCAGGTTCTAAAGGAGTCGTTCCTTTTATATGATGAGGATGATCTGGATTTTGAAATTGGTGAGATGCTATTAGATTGTGATCAAAATATTCTGAATCTTTTCTTGCAGTAGAATTTTTATATTCCTGATTCGATGGGTGGTGTGTATGAGTAAAGTCCGCCAGTTCGTTAGAATTATTCAAATCTAGACTATCAATATTATTAACATCAATACCTAGTGAATGCAAATCTAATCCAGAAAGGAACCGTTTTGAATGTATGTCCATTGCTGATAGTTGGGGAGTAGCAAATTCTACTTGAACAGGGGTCTCATGGGTTAAATTATTTTGCTGAATGTTAAGTGCATCCCTCATATTAGTGTACGATGTTGCTGAAGATGCAGAAAATGATGCATGACGATATTGCTGTTGTTGGGTTGGTTGTCGTAAATGTGGAGGGATACTGTGATACTGTTTATAAGTCCTATTTGGAGAATCAGCCGCTTGCGGTGAAGGTTGTTGAAGAGCACTTGAAGTAGGTAAAGATGCCGCGTGTCCCAGTATATGTGGGGGTGTATTGTGATTTGAATTTGTAGGTAACGGCGATGGTATCACGTTGCTATTATTCGAAGTGTGATATGAAGTGTTTCCAAGATTTTGTGATTGCAAGGTGTATGAGTTGAGATGATTAAATAACGAAGACCGCACCTGTGCTTGCTGAGCAGTGCTATTATTGTTAAGCGCACTGTTCATGCCATATTCATTTGTTTTAGGAGGAGAGTGTAACTGTGACTGTCCTGGTGATATCGTATTGATACTACTCACAGACAAAGACCCATCTGGATTAAGGGATGTGGGCAACGGGGCATTTGCGTCTGTATTATTGCGTAAAACTATAACATGCTCATTAATGTCCACATCTTTTGATGACCCTCTGCGCATAATATTCGGTAAACTTCCGTGTAACTTCTGCTGGTGCCTTAGAACCAAGTCTCGCCTAGCAAAACACCTGCCACATACAGCGCACTGAAATGGCTTTTCGTTCGTATGGGACCGTTCGTGTCTCTTTAAATGTTCTAACCTTGCAAATGCTCTCGTACAGATGGAACATATGTGCGGTCTCGGCTTGTCTGTCTTAATCTGCTGTGATTTTTTGGGTATAGGTTGCGTTCCACTTCCTGTTAATCCTCCAATAACTCCGGGTGTAGATGTTGCCGAACTGGGTGACTGATTGCTAGTAGCTGAATTCCTATGCGAATTCATTTCAAGTTTAAAAAGCCTTTCCCTCTTAACTGTTCAACCTAGCTTACAAAAAAGTCTGAATATGTCCAAATATATACCAACAGGTCGCTAGCGCTATAATTAACTCTTTTTAAACACCTTTATCGTTGTAATCAGATGGCTTTATTAGATATCTATCGTATTTACGTCCGAAAGTGATATTTTTGATATTTTTGGGTACGACATTTTCGGAAAAAAAAAATGATAAAAAAAATAAAAGGCAAAAGAAACTGATAACGCGACATTGTCTTTATATGTAGCTTATTATCTACAGTTAGAGAATATCTGTGAAGTAAAAAATCCTGGTAGCTTTCGGATTCATTGGTGGATACATTTGAAGCCCAAGCATTTAGATAGAATGGAAATATTTGGTAGCAAAATATAGGAAATTGAAACTAACATACGAAATAACAAGCGTGGAGGTTAAAACGATTTCCAAAACAAAAAACTGATAAAAGAATATGACAGAAGTAGTTTTCACAACAGGAGCGACGGTAACTTTCAAGGAGCTCATTGATTCTATCGTGAGGTACGATTTCATCGTAGAGACAATTATAGGAAATGGTTTTAACAGTATGATAATACAATATGGTAACGAGATCGAGCAGGGCACCAATCGCCATGTCAGTGAAGAATTTTTCAGCAAATGCATAGAAAAAAGCGAGTTGATCCAGTTATTACAATTAGAAGTAGAATCATCATCGAAAAAAATGGTAGTGTATAATTCAGTCAAGTACAATGGATTTAGATTGAAGGCGTTTCCCTTTACATCAGAGATCAGCAAAATCATTTCTGGCAGTGATCTAGTAGTTTCGCATGCTGGCACAGGCTCTATTATTGATACTTTACGCTTAGGGAAGTCACTCATAGTTGTAACTAACGATACTTTGATGAATAATCATCAAGAAGAGGTGGCTAATGAATTGGTGAATATGGGATGTTGTAGCAAAGTAACAACTCGTCAAGTCAACTCGGGTAAACTAAAGACGCTAATCGCGGAAATTTTATCAGGCACTATAAGCTTCAAAAAGTTACCTCAACATGAGAAAAATCCAGTAGAACGAATTCTTTACCACGAATTGGTAAAATGAATAGCCTGTGGCTGCAAAAAAAAACCTTTTTGTTTTGTTATGTTGAGCGTTAACTTTGTATCTCCGTGGTCTTTAGTATACCTGAAGCTTTCTCTACACCGACTCATGAGCATTACTGGACTGAATAGTCTAAATTCCAAATAGTATCTTTTTAAAAAAGATGTAGTGTGTATACCAAAATTATCATAGATATAGCTATTTTGAATAGCACAATCTAATAAACTATAACTTGATACTTAATACTTAATACTTATCAATATGTCTTACAATACTCAAATACCCCTAGCATCTAGCAAGAGAAGAAGAAAACAGCGCATTTTTACACGAGATATTGAACAACTATTATATTCATTGGGTGATGGACCTTATTCGTTAGACCCAACAGTTAATGCATTGGAAGAAACCCTAGTAACGTATCTTAGTGATTTATGTCAGACAAGTTTGATGTACGCTAGGAACCAGGGAAGACCTAGAGTAAAAATTGATGATTTTCCCTTTGCGTTGAGAAACGATCCTTATAAACTATCCAGATTGGAGTACATTATCAACCAGAGTCAGAAGATTGAAAAGGCAAAGAAAATATTTGATGACAAAAACGTAGTATCAAATTTGAGTGCCCTTGATCAAAAAGAGGATAATGAAGATGACAATAATAATAATGACCACACTGGTGGCCAAGGTCGGAGGAAAAAAAGGAAAGTTACTGGTAACATAACTTTAAAGCCACAAGACGATTCAGCCTCTGATAATGAACATTAACTACAGATATGCTATGAAGTCTCATAAATCCTATTGAAAAGTTATTTAATAGGTGGTGTATTTACAAATTAATTATTCATCCCCTGGTAAATCAATGTTTTCTATTGCCCTTCCTTTGACATACCTTTCATTTTTGACTTGTTCATTGATTTTAGCGAGTAGCGTTCTACTGCCAGTCAAAATTTTCGTAAGTATGAAAACAGACAACATGACGGACCAAATATATAAATCACTTCCTCCTAGTCTTTGTGACTGAAAAGACTCATGACGGTGCTTGAATAGCATGAATAATATAGCTGGCACGTGTATAAATCCAAAGTTTATTAAAACTGTAGTCAACCCCGATTTCCAAATTGATTCCACAAACCCTAAGCCATTCATGATACCGTTTCCCATCTGAACTGTAAGGTAGAAGTAAAATGGCACAAAAGTCCAACATCCAACTACTAAATGTGTTATCACAGTTGTCTTTGTGAGTAGCATTTCCCTAAACACATTATCCTCGCTGTTCTCGATAGGGGGTATGTTTCCAGTATACTCTCTTACTGGCAAATCAATACATAATTTATGAACAGATAATATCCACACCAAGCGTAAAAAAAATGATGCAGTGTAGACGATAAATGACGAGATGATTCCTTGTCCTAAAGGAGGTACCAAATTCCTTCCTAAGGCCACTATTCCCGGCTCCTCACCTCCAGCTTGTTCAGCATCAGCCAAATTAACCTCGTTAGCCCCACTAGCATTGCGATCTTTTGCTTTGAAGTTTTCGTCGAAGTACCTCATTGCAACTAGCTCAAATTTAATCCCAATGAAAATTGATGATAAATCTGCAAGTCTCCAGTCAAATTCAGTCAAATTGAAAATTGAGTTATAAATTTCTGAAGTCTTCTCCGTCATCATCGTAGCTTCAAACAAAATGGAAAATGCTTTGACGATTGGTCTTCCAATTAATAAGCCAACAAAAATTACACCTGTTATCAATATAACAGAGAATATCCACAACATACAAATCAAACCAAGACACCTCATTTTGAAATTCGGAGGTCTATATACCACAGTGTAAGCATCATCCGTATTGATTTCTTCATCTGATGAATCTGATTCATATCCCCCTATACTAGAATTTCGATTTTCGTTAGATGACAACAATTTGTCGTCCTTTGTGACGGGAACAAATAGCTCTTTGATGAATTTTCGGGTGACAGTGTCATTATCCGGGGCCCTTACATAATTACCATCTGGAACAAAACATGCATCAACTTGCGGGTTCTCCCTGAATGTGCGTAAGGCTTCTCTGTAAGTAACTGGGTTTGAATAATCAGGCTCTGCCGTACCCAAAATTTTTTTGAAAGCATTTCTGTACACGGTGTAACCACGCTCTTGAGCTATTGGTTTTCCTAAAATGAAATGAGATAAACGTAACTTGTGAGCAGAAATATCGAAAATCCTAGACCAATACGCTTGGCAATAAGTAGTGATAAAAGCTTTGTTAAGAATAATATCGCCCACTACTAAAGCAGCAATTATTATTGAATTAAATGTAGGAACTTGCAAGGGGAGCACAACATTATAGTCAATCTCCTTGGGTTGGGAAACCAAATACCTTAAACCCCATGTTACGCCTCCTATTCCAACTAAAATGAAGCCAGTATAAACTTTGGCACTCAAGTAGATCCGTGATAATTGCAACATCAATGGTTTAACCAAAGCATCATGTATCAACCTGGCATTCGGATCATCAGGCGATCTTATGAAAAATAAGACCCCTGGACGCAATATTTTGCCTCTCACCATCCCTATAAAGAGAGCAAAGAATAGCATGTATAGGGTTCCCAGCAACCAATATAAAGCAACACGGATATAATGAATTTGTAAAACTTCAAAATCAGATGATAATAATATCGTGAAGGTAACAGACCCATCATCGCTAATACTCGAAAAGCGAGATAACAATAACGGTGCTACGCAAAAATCCAATAACCAACCACAATACACAGGAAAGAAGAATATTTCAATGGCAAAGATAATAAAAACTTTCGCAGTAGACGCAACTTCAAACAAAACTTTGTAGAGTTTCCTAGGTGTACCCATAATTGGCTTACTTCCAGAAACCAAATTGCCCATGAATTTATAAATAACAAATGCAATCATACTATAGCCTATGGTTAACAAAATAATTCTTTCCATTAAAGTTGGCTGCGATAAATCGAGCTCGATGACCAAGCTCTTGAAAGTAGACCCAACTGGCTTAATTATTACTTCAAATACTGTGAACAAAGTGAAATCAAGGAAATCGTTACCTGTCTTAGCAATCTTGCCATTTTCCGTAAAAATATTCGAATTGAGTTTATCAATCAACGAAGAAGGATAAACGTGTTTGAAAAAAGCCGAATCTACTAGCCTTATGCCAAATCCGACGGTAGAAACAAGCAAGTTTCCTAGCATGTGTGGGAATAGGTAAGTAACTATTATGTAAATTGAAATAATCAAATCACACATAAGCATCAATAAGATTGGACTTGTCAAATTCAAGCTCATACCAAGGAGCTGTAAAATATCACCACCTCCCCCATTTACATCAGCCATTGCTTCATCCATGTCCATATCATCAACATCCTCGAATGGGTTCTGATTCCCTTCAGCGCCTTGATCTGCAAAAATGTTTTGGTCTACAACTGGTTCCCTTTGTACCTCTTGATCTTGCTCTCTCTGATCTTGTTCATGTTGTGGGCGTAAGTAAATGGTTCTCCTTTCATCATTCAAGTCCACCTCTTCATCTGGCATTTCTCCATCTGCATTCTCTCTATCATCATTTTCACCATTGAAGATATTGACATTTATATTATCCGATTGTTCCCCTTCGTTGTCTTGTCTGTTGCCTTCTTCAATGGCTCGTCTCAAAACTTCCTCATGCTGACCATTATTCGGCTGCTCTTGTAAATCATTAATTGCCCTTGCGATCATTTCCAATCTTTGCACATTGGCATCGGCATCGGCATTGCCACCTTCACCGTCATTCCTCATACCAGAGAGAGCTTGTTGTAACATGTCAACTAATTTGGCTCTAGGTTCTTTGCCTATCTTTCGAAGCAAAAGCTTGGTATAGCCCTCATCTCTGACAACCCACTCATGTTCAACAAAGAGTGCCAAATGAATAATCACATACATTAAAAGATAGCGGATACCACTGAAATATGTGTAATCCATGAATTTTCTTAGTTTGAAAAGGAAAAGTTTAGTCGTATTAGTTGGAATATCGTAATTCAGGAAATCTAGTTCCCCGAACAATAATGCTTCCATAAACGTTGGATTTGGTTTTGGTAAGCTTCCGTCAACTGCCCAAGTAGCTACTCGGCCGATAAACTTCCAAAAAAGAGGTACTTGAATTATAAGACAAGCGATGTAAAGAAAAATCGATAAACTCTTGATGGCGGTTGATGACACTAATTGAACAAATTTTCCCCAAACATACTTGATTGGTATATGGTCAGGCATCTGTGGATCATAAATTGTACGAAACCTATATGGAGTATTACAAATATCACATTTCTTCGTAGATTTATTAGAATGCTTCAACCATTCAAGCAAACAATCTTGATGAATATACCTAATCGATCCCCGGCATTTGCACGGATGTAGTAAAGGTTGTGACTCTGTCCCCTCTCCTCGACAAACTCGACAATTATTCTCCATTTCCGTCATACTTTCAAGTCTGAGAATCCTGAATTATAAGAAATCGGATATCTAAAGCGAGTTGAACTAAATCTAAGCAAAAATATTTAAGTCACATGATTTACATCTATATCAAATTAATATATGTATATATTTTATATATCGCTCCAGAACAACCAACAAGTTGGCCTAAGAATAAGATACTGGGATTTACTTAGTTTCCTCGATATCTGCTGCTAAAGGAGGAACAACACTTTCATCGACATTGTCAACATTCGCTTCTTCCGCTGATTCAGCTTCAGATTGATGTTTCTCTTCTCTTGCAACCTTCTGAGTAACTGCTTTTGGGGTCTCTTTTGGTTCGCTCACTTCAAATTGATCAACTGGAACAGCTTCTTCTTCGCTTGGTGCCCCTGTTTGAGTTGAGGGTTTAATTAGACCTGAATAGTCATTAATGTTATTCATGAAAGCGTTGCAATCAAAATCCCAACTCTTCAAAGCTTTCGAAGTTTCACATTGTCCACGAGTCCAAGGAGTACCATAGATAAGTGAAGAATAGTTAACATAAAAGAGCAAACTAAAAATAAAGAACAAACCTAATACGCCATAGGAAAATCTGTTCAAAAGTTTATAGCGAGCAGTGAGATAGCTAACAAATATGTCAAAAAAGTGGCCCATTGCCAATATAGCAAAATAGATAGCTGGTATGTAGTGGTGCAAAAATAACTGTCTGCCCATAATAAAAAATGGAAAGTAATGTAACAACCAACCGAGAACATACAAAAACACTTGGGAATTGAAATTGAAGACATACTTGTTTCCAGCAACTTTAGCACCCGCTTGCCACCTCACTATTGAGAATAAGGCGTGAACTATGAACGTCACAATTGCTAAGGATGAAGCCCACCATACAACTGCGTTACCAATGAAATAGACTTGCCTATTATCCTTGACCCAATAGTTTATGCCTCTCAATAATAATGGCCACTCTGGAGGAGAAGATTGCCAGTTATGGTGATCAGTCAAGCCTTGGTTGATTTTCCACATTCTTTTGTGTAGTTCAGCAACCTTGTCCCACAATGAGAGCTCTGGATAGTTGACGATTTCCTTGAATGTATCGTTAACTCTGTCGTTGAAATTTGTTTCGATGTACCAATTAGTTAAAGGTCTTGCACCTTGTGAAGCTGCAGTTACTTCTTGTTGGTCGAATCCCCAGTCTGGTAATTTGACAGTGCTTGAGAAAAGGTAGTGGCCAGACATCACATGTCTCAAACGGAAGACTGTCTTCAAAGCCTTGACACTGTATGGATCGTCCCCTTGATCCGATTTATGGTCAACTATCTCAACGAAAAAGTCATCGTTTGCATCGCCCTCAAATCCTTCATATCCATAGCATGATACTTCCTTTTGCCAGTCTCTCTCACTAACAGGAGGCTTCTCATCATGCGAATGCAATCTTCTTCCACTGTTAACATGTTTCAATCTAATTTTCATGCCGTTAACGATAGGAACAAATTCATTTTCAGGAATAGTCTCATTGTATGGTTCAATGAGCCAATCATTGTTTGAGTCTAAATGAGGATACAAGGTGATTTGTTGTTGTTTAGAGCCTGCCGGATAGAAGTGATTATGAGAGTGTAAGTACCCCCCTTGAGTTTCCAGATGACGGATAGTAACAACGGAACCAAACCCAACGTTAGCAGTAATGTCCCTTGGAATTGTGTTCCCACCCAAAGTAGATCTGAATGCACTTGACATAAATGCACTGCCGTCACCTTCATTAGCCAATAACTTGAAATGAATGGAAAAAAACAACATGTACAAAAACAAAGGAATCCCTAACAACAAAGTACCACGCACAAGGAAATGATAGACAATTTTTTTGGTGCTCACAGATAAGTCACCAACAATGAACCAGAGCTGGTAAATACAACAAATGCCTACCCAAGCGATGGTAAATAAACCAACCCACTTAGAGCTGACTGCTAAACCTAGAGCAATGCCACATCCAATTAAACATTTGTACCACCCAAAAGTGAACGGAACTTGTACTTCAAACTTTTTCCAAGTATAAACTGCAGAGGCAATGAAAAACAATAAAGGTGAATCCAATAAGATATATCTTGAGATTGTCACGTTTGCGTTCTCTATCATTAATGCCGCACTGGCAGTCAAACATACAAGTGGCCTGCAGCCAGAGTTCCTCAAGGTCAAGTAGCACAACAAAATAGTACCTACTCCTAATATTGCTGGTAAGTATCTCATAGTAACATAGGGCGTGTTACTGGGATACTCAGTAGCAATCTTTTCGAACTCAAAGTCTCCCTTAAATCCACCAATTAGTGCTACTGCTGCAAAGAGCATTTTGGCAAGTGGAGGATGCACATCCATGAAGAATTGGCCCAAAATATACTTCCGTGAAAACCCCCCAAAATGCACTTCGTCGAAAACAACTGAGTTTGGTATAGCCAATTGCGAACACCTAACATAAAAGGCACACACCAATAACCCAGCAATCAAAATGTATTCTTTTGTGTTGATCTGGCGAGCTTTGGTCAACTTGGGTGTTCCAGTGGTGATTAAAAACTCTCGGTTTTCGCCCTTAGCGTACTGAGGTTCCATGACCGGATCAACATCTAGAAGATTGGACAGATTGGCTTCATTCTGCGCTTTTGACGCTACAGCCGCCTCTGTTTGCCTATTGCTTTTCTTACTCATCTCCCTACGCGGCTGTGATTAATCCAAGTATCGAAAACAATATCAATTATCTATGGTTTCCAGTATGTTTAACTTCAACAACTATTTACACCCTGTTAATACCGCGTATTGGTCCCTACGATAATTTTTCATAATTCTTATGTAATGGCTTGTGTAATTCTTTATTTGGTTTAGCTCTGTTCAAAGTTGAACCCCTGGCTTTGTAAATCTTGATCCGATCGATGATCCCAAACGGGAATTAATCCACTACACCCATAGATAAGAAGCAGGCGGGCTGCTACCACCCACTAAAAGACTAATTTTTACAGCCATTTTGTTTAAGGAGGATCCTTATAGATCACTCTTCTTGTACAAATACGTCCTTTTATTTAATAAATAGCTATCAAGTCAATACAAACAGGAATAGCCAATAGAAATATAGATTATGACTTATTATACTTGTTTTGTTGAATGGTATGTAAGGAAATGATAGCCGCTGACTATCTGTGGGCAAATGTGGGAGAAAATCAAAAGACTAACAAAGCAGGCCAAATACAGATCCCAAGGTGAAAACTGTACATGTAACTGGTAATTTCGATAATTGGAATAGGCTAAACGAACCGTTAGCGAAGGAAAGTGATAACTTCAAAGGCCAGGTGAGGGTAAGTGAGAGACAAAAGGTCGTATTCAAGTTTATTATCAACGGAGAGGAATGGTTAGTCAACGACAACTACGGACTTGAACGCGATGAAAATGGCATGGAAAACAATTACATCGATGCTGAAAGTTTGATTGAGGTACAAGAATTCGAACAGAATGAGAACCTCGGATCTGGAGAAGACGCGAAGGGAATTAACTCCATATTAGAAGACACGGAGAAACCTTGGGTTCCCTTAGGGTATGAAGAACACCTCGGTGATACTACAAATAATGAAAGTGAAAGTAAGGGATTGAATCAAGTTCTGACCTCAAGCTCATCATTTGCAGCCGTTTCTGTGGGCGATGAGGAAACACACGATAATTCAAAAAACGATGCCGGAAATCAAGTCAACCAAAATGAAGATTCAGCTGTATCATTCGATGAAGATATTAGCGACAATCACTTCAGCACACCTTCAAACTCGATTATCAACTCGACTCTTTCCACTCCTTCTGACAAGTTAAATAGAGGTCAGGGGGTATCAACTGCAGACACCTCAATTACTAATTTCAATACCAGCTGTCGTCATGAATCATATATTGACAAACAGATTGTGGGACAAAAGATTGACCTGGTACAAAATCACGCTAACGGAAAAGATGAGATGGTTGAGATTTTGAAAGTTCCAGGGGCGTTTCCTTCGTCTCCTTCAACTTCTAATGAGTCTTACCCACATATTTCTGATAACAACCAACCTAAACGAGAGACCCTAATTTCGCGGTTCAAAGGTCTCTTCAAATATTAAGAGACTTGTAATTGACTAAGATCAATGGTTCTATTCGAGTTTCGTTCCCAATAATTCTATATTTCTAGTAGTGTTTTATTGTCTCGCCCCTATAATTTATCATCTTACAAATGCTGTTCTGTGTTCCTATATTCAATTCTCTGTGAAAGTTTTTTCAATCCACTTTAACGTGCTTATATTAGTATATATTGTTTACATATAGTAGTTCTCTATTTTTTACCCTTCTTCTTCTTCTTCTTGTTTTTCGATGTTGTGATAGAATGGACGTTAACATTTGCGCTTTCTTTCTCTTTATCTTCAGAAGGCGGTGAATTTGCTTTTGCTGCGCTAGTAGATAAAAATTCTTCATTTTCAAATTTAACGTTACTCATAACGCTAGCCAAACCTGTCATATGTTCATTCGTAACTTCAAGCTTAGGTTTCTTCTCCGTTTCTGAGTCTCCTTCATCTTCAATCGATCTTTTCTTGGTATTTGTTACGCTAACACCTCTTGGTCCAATAAAAGTTAAAAGTCTTGATAATTCTTTGATCTTATAAGTCTTATATTTCATGCATTTTCCAGAATTTGGTTCGTAGCACTTAAATGTAACTGAATTACTAGCCCTTTTATTATCACTGCTGTCGTTATCATCATCGCCAGAATTTTTCGTTTTAGACTTTTTGGACTGTTTTTTCAGTTGATTCGCATATGTGACTGAAAGAGTAGTTGAAGACGGATAAGCCAGCAATAATTGTGACGAAGAATCAATAAACGAGTCTATGTTTGATTTAGGCAGCATGTTAGTTTCTTTTATTGTGGTTAATGGTACATTTCAGTAAGTAAAATTTCGTTGATAAATTTACTACGCATTTATGTACAGGGTCTCTGACCCCTCTACCTTTAGGAATAAAATATCAAGAAATGCAAATTGTTTGTCTATAAGTCAAAAGTATATATAATAATGCAATAAATAAACTAGATTCTAGTTTTATAATGGAACATCGTATCCTAAAATCATACTTCCGAGTAAATATAAATTCAAACATGTAATAAATCCCCAAACTAATATAGCTGTGAAGGAAGCTATTGGACCATTGCTCATATCCTTGTAGCCCTTCACACGATATGTTTCTTCTTCCGATTCATTAATTGTATTTGAGTAAACATCACTTGCAGATGAGTTGTTTCTTTCTTCTCGGCTATATTGAAATTCGTTTGCAGCATTAGTAACTAAGATGTTACCCGTACCGTCATTATCTTGATTGATTAAACCTTGTTGCTCTTCCGGTGCCTCCTCATCATCATCATCCCATCCAGCACATGGGTGGGAATTTCTTAGATCTTGTAATCGAATGGCTGGCTCTGTGCTTTTGAACCTCCTAGTCTTGTTGTAATTGGTCAATGTAGCTAAGCTATTAGAAGTAGTTGTACCAGTAAATTCTGTATTCATGTCTTCGTCTAGCATACCGAAGTCTTCGTCTCCATCTCTCACAAAAATAGGGACTTTCATAATATCCTTTGAACAAGTAAACCAAATTAGCGGTGCGCTAACCACTGGTAGCAAAATTGCAAGAACAACTTGACTTGCATTCAAAACGTTAGACAACCCTTCGCGTCCAGATAATGTCACTACTACCAAACAAGGAACAATCGCTATTCCTCTTGTGATCAACCGCCTTGTGATTGGAGGTAAACTCCACAGCAAAAACCCCTCCAGTACCATTTGACCGGCTAAAGTGCAAACGATCCCTGCACTCTGACCCGAACAAAGCAATGCAAGAGCGAAAACAAAGCCCGCTGTAGGAGACAAATGATTTGATAATAGATGATAGATAGTGAACAAGTCAGCATTTTCATAATTGTCTTCATTATCACTATCATCAGTATCATCGTGGTCATGGTGATCGTCATCTCTTTTACTTTTCTTATTGTTCAAAGTGGCACCTGCTACAATTAAAATAGCAGAATTAACAAATAAAGCGACAGTGAATAACGAAATCACTAATTCAACGATAGTGTAGGTCATGGTATCATTGATTGAATGAATAGACGGCCTATAGTGGTCATCGTCTTCATCTTCATCATCCTTCTCAAATGGGTTGGTATTACAAGCACTTGGTTGAATATTTGTTTCAAAATCTTCAGTGGGTACCGACTCATTGTTAAAATCATCCGCGGAATGATCATTTGATAAAGGCTTATAGTAGCCATGCTTTATATCGTAGTCCTTTAATCTTGCTTGCACCAACCCAGATCCCAAATAAAGGGAATGAGGCATAACAGTAGCCCCTAATATAGCTAAACTCAAAAACAAGCCATTCCCCCCTTCACGATCGCTCATGTCCACCACTTTTTCATTTGGCAAAAACCCTTTAACCACATCCCATGCTGAAAACTTGATACTTTTATCATGTGATACTTGATATAGCTCAACCGCAAAACAAATCACGGTTGCTGCAACCAAAATTGAGACGAAAGACTCAAAAATTCTGACGAATAACAAAGGTCCCTTGGGCCTGTATGCCATCAAAACAATTAAAACGTCAACCACTGTGACTATGACCCCCGCAAACAAGGGCAAGTTAAACAAAATATTAAGTGAAATGGCTGTACCCACCACCTCTGCGAGATCGGTAGCAATAATTGCAAGCTCCGCTAAACAATACATAAATATGTTCACTCTGAAGGACAAGTTAGCCCTACAGTTCGCTGCTAAGTCTAAGCCAGTGACTGCACCCAACTTTGCAGATAAAATTTGTAAGAAAACTGCCAAGCAGTTCGATAACAAGATCAGGAAGAGCAATTTGTACTGATAAGCTGAACCAGCAGCTACCGCCGTTGAATAGTTCCCTGGATCCATGTATGCCACTGACACCATCAACCCGGGTCCTACGAATTTTGAGTATTTCTTCAACACAGATATCACCCCACCGAGGTGCGATCTCACTATGCTACCGCCTTCCGCTAGTGAAATCATTATCTGTCTTATACGTGTGCTCGATGTTTTTGTAAATGTCTTGGGTACCTCAGCTTTTCCGTATACGTTTTGTAGTTCTGATTTTACCCTATTTTCCTACTTTCTCCTAAAATTTGTTTGTCACAAACTTTAGTTTATTCTCTGTACTCTCCACTGGGGTATTCAAAATCTCCGTTATAATTTAACAAATGATTCAAACTTTTTCAAATTTATTCAAGTATATTCTTATATCCTCTATTATAACTCTGATGTATATATAGCTCAATTTTTTAAGTATAATATGCAAATGTAGTGGGTGAACTATGTTGGTTTATTTAGTACTGCTATAATATATATCGTGTCTTTTCAATTCTGGAAAAAAAAAATTTAATCGGCCTCGGAAAATATCGTGTGGTTTGGCCAGTTGGCT
This sequence comes from Debaryomyces udenii, assembly GCA_030556595.1. Lineage (NCBI taxonomy): Eukaryota > Fungi > Ascomycota > Pichiomycetes > Serinales > Debaryomycetaceae > Debaryomyces > Debaryomyces udenii. The sequence continues at coordinate 1,696 of JAKTUI010000014.1, read as the reverse complement.
TTCAGTTGCCCCGGGTTTACCCCAAAACGACATTTCAACTATAATGTCGTATTGCGGATATGTCGCATCCGTCGGACATGTTAATCCGGACACAAACCATACATTACTATGATATTTGCAGAAGAATATCGGTGGTAGAACTTGGCTGACTGGATATATTCAAAAGAAATAAGATATTATGCTTAGTAGGGGTACATTAGCACCAATAATTCGTCACAATATCAATAAGTACTTGAAACATGGATTTCATAGCAGCATTAGGTTGAATGCAGGGTCAGTATTCAAGATGCCAGCGATGTCGCCTACTATGACAGAGGGAGGAATCGTGTCGTGGAAGTTTAAATCGGGTGAGGAGTTTGCAGCCGGAGATGTGTTGTTGGAGGTCGAAACTGATAAAGCCACCATTGATGTTGAAGCCCAAGATGACGGTATTATGTGGGAGATTTTGGAAAATGACGGTAGTACGGGAGTAGTTGTTGGAAAGCCGATTGCATTGTTGGCAGAACCAGGAGATGACTTGTCGAGCTTGGAGAAACCTGCATTGGAGGACGACTCGGCCAAAGAGACGAAGAAGACAGAGCAGAAAAAGGAATCCAAGAGGGGGTCCGAACAGGAGAAGATAGATGATTTGAAGAATGAGCCTGCGCAGCAAAAGGAGCCAACAGAGAAAAAGCACAGTAAACTGCGCTCGGCGTCAAACGATGTATTTGCTGATGCCAATCCTAGCCAGAAACTCTCTCCGGCAGTAGAATTATTGTTGCATCAAAATAGTATTTCATTTGAAGATGCTATTTCGAAGATACCAGCGTCTGGACCTAAGGGTAGATTATTGAAAGGGGATGTGTTGGCATATCTTGGTGAAATTAAGAAAGATTCCTTAGTTAACATCTCCAAATACATTAAGTCAAAGGAGCACTTAGATTTATCAAATATTAAACTAGCTGAGCCTAAATCTAAAGATGTGGATTCCGACAAAAAGGCACAGGAACCGTTGAAGCCTTCAAACGTTTTAACTGTCGAATTATCTTCCCAGTTCGACCAGGATATATCCAAAGACAAATTCAAATACGCATTCCAAAAGACCATTATGTCTGCGATAAGAAACACATATGCACAAAAATTTCCGCAATATGCCTCTTCTCCTACGCCTTCATCAGCTATTGATGTTGACATATTTGATGATTTGTTAGCACCTTCTGTGACAAAAAGCAGATTCGAAGTCTACGATATTAAGTACTCTTTCTCGGACACAACGAAAGTTTCAAGGCCAATTAATGAAAGTTCCAATGATTTTGATGATCTCTTGGGTCTTTATTCTCCTAAATCTACATCCTCTGATGTTTCAGAATCACGTTTAGTTAATGTCGAATTCAAGATTAAGTTTAACGAGACTTTAACTGACGCAAAGCAATTTGTCGATTTCTTTGAAAACTCCCTACTTTCACAAATACCTTCGAAGTCCCTTAAAATTACAAACTAATTAATCTAATGCCTATGTTACATAATATATAAGTAAATTATAAGTTAAATATAGACATTTATTGTGACATAGCGTTATCTTAAACATCAACGAATTTACTATTTTTTTTCAACAACCCTGCACATCCTTTTTTTTTTTTTTTTGGCCGAATTTTTTTTTTTTTTTTTTTTTTTTTTTTTTTTTTTTTTTTTAAAAATTTATTTTTTTTTAAAAAAA